>MU553112.1:583001-670817 GCA_024362625.1 Silurus asotus | reverse complement strand
TATATATATATATATATATATATATATATACACACACACACACACGCATGCATATACATACAATTTTTTTTGTTAATATCCTTCAAACTTTTTTCTTTCCTTTTCGTTCACTTACATGAATCTAGAAGACTTTTTTTTCTACCCATCATGAACAACATCTAATCACACATTATGCTTCCCAGAAGAGGCATAAAAGAATAAAATCTGCTGATAAAATCTAACGGCTCGCCAGCCACTTTATTGGTCTCGCTGGACGGCACAGCCCTGCAGACTAAACTAATGGAAAGTGAAGCAGCAGGCCTCCGGGCTTCCTTACTAGTTTGGGGTCGATTTTAGCGTCCAGCCTCGCGTTGCGAATTAGGTTTACTATCCATCGCTCGGCCTCCTCGGGGGTCATGTTCAGCTTATCTGCCAGCATGCTGCAGATGGGCTGGAAGAGCAGAGTGATGAAAAAGCAAAGGAAATGTAATAAAAAAAATGTTTTTATCACAAATTATTTTAAGTCAATGCTCGTCATGCCTACTTTTAATCAACAGTTATTAAACCACATCTCTGAGGAATAACGTCTCATTAACCGTCTACATTAAATATATAACCAAGTATAAATAAAAAACAGGCTGCAGAACGAAAACCTAAATATTTGTATAAAATCCTAAATAAAGTGCCATCCACGCCTTCACACACATACACAAAAGACGGCTGAATCGTTAGTTTTTGTTCTGCCTTGATCTTTATCGCTCCCTAAAATACACTCTGCTGTGATTTGTATCCGCTCTCCTGAGGCTTTGGCTGAAATCCCAATGATCCTGGCGGAAGAGTGCACATTCACACCAAGCTAACCCCGGTTTACAGCGCTAAGAGGATTAGTGCACTGCGCTTTAGAGCCTGTACCTGAAGCTGATGCACTGATGGATCCGACAAAACGTCTCGAAGATGAACAGGTGAGCGTTCTTAATAAAATCCTTCAGACACGCCACCAGGAAAAAGTCGTTCACTAGGACCTGAAAACAAACCCAATAGATATAGAACACAACATATTACATTACTATAAGCACTGAACTGCAACAGGACGCAGACAAAAGCAGTTACCTGACAACACTAGATGCATTCAAATATAAACTATTTTTGGTTTGAATATTCTTTTAACAGTTAAGTAAAACTGCATATGAAATAATACAGCAATATCACATCAAAGCATTTTCTTAAAAAACAAGTGTCTGCAAAGAAATTCATACAACTGCTACTAATGCCCCATATGCAGTCAATGGACAAAGGTTTGTGGACACCTGGCCATAATTTAGTCTCCATTTTCTATTATAATAAGCTCCACTCTCTTGGGAAGATGTTCCACAAGATTTTGGTGTGTGCTGGTGGAGATTTGTGCTCATTCAGCCAAAACGGTTTAGTAAAGTCAAGGTACTGATGTAGGGTGAAGAAGCCTGAGTTGCAGTCAGCGTTCCAATTTATCCCAAAGGTATTCAATAGGGTTCAAGTCAGGCCACTCAGTCTTTCACTTCAACCCATTAAACCATGTTTTAATAAAGCTGGCTTTGTGCACAGGGGCACATTGCTATATGGAAACAGGTTCAGGTCTCCTAGCTCAAGAAGAGAAACTAAATGCTACCTCATCCAAGGACATCCAATACAAAGTGTGCCTCTTACTTTGTGGTAACACTTTGGGGGAAGAACCACATATGGCTGTAAAAGTTAGGTATCCCAATACTTTTGTCCATTAAGTGTAGCATGTACCTCACAGTGTGATATTTTTTATTCAGTAAAAGATTCAGTTGCATATCAGAACATGAGTGTAACCTAAAATCAAAGGCCATGTGAATTGAATGCAGTTTATTCTATCCTTTTATTGACTTTTTATTTTTTTAAAGTCCTACAGACAAACTAAAAAAAACCCATCTAAAATCATGTATAAATGATTAGGTTTGTAGAAAGATGTGTTCTTAAAATATCCTACTTATTTATTAAGACTTTAGATGTAACTTGGCCAACTACCAAGTTTACAATAGTAGAGAGAATAATCTGTATAGATAATAATAGTAACAATTTCTATTTGCAGTAGTACATTCTGAAGCAACTGCATAAATAAATAAACATTGTGCAGAGTTAAAAAGATGAAAGTTGGAGAAATAGCAGAGTGCAATCATCAACATCTTCAGTATCTAACTGTTTTGTACCACATCTGTGTCTCAGTGCAGTTCCTGTGCGCTAAGTGATTACTCGGTGTTGCATAATCGGACTAATGAAGCCTAATTGTTCTCTTTCTAATCAAGGCCATGTCGCAGGAGACTAATTATCTCAAATATGGAGAGGAAATTATCTCAAATATGGAGAGGAAAAAAAACGGGTAATATTAATGTCTTCAGTAACTAATTAGTGATCCTATCCGATCTGATGGGTGCTATGAGAAATAATATAAAAAGAAATTGTATGCCATAGTCTCATTATTACTCTGTATGACCAACTCTGAAATTATTATTAATCTATTAAATATGCGTATACGGAAATAATTTATTAGTAATATGCTTTTCATCATTCGTCTGAGAGGATAACTAATAGTGTGACACACTCACAAGTCACAGGAGGAGTGTTAGTGCAATTACAATGAATTTAAAAAGGCTGGGGAAAAGCTCTGGTAAGCTACTTTCGAAATTGCAGGGCTGTGTCCCAAAAAAAAACATTTTTTTGCCCCAAACAGGATGCCTAAATGACACAATAAAAAGAATTTTTCATACAAACATATTATTCTAGATATGAGACTGTGGTCAGGGACGTGGTCAGTATTCATGACTCTGAGGATAAAATGGCTTGCTGTAATATAATACGAGTTCATAACAAAATTTTGTCTAATTAAAATAACTATTAACTATTTTGTTTTGTGAATAGTAGGAATGGTAGCAAATTATTGTGTATATTTAACTTCCCTTTTTCGATGTAATAGGACACTTCAACCAATAAACAAGCAGAAAAAACAATGCATAAGCTACGCTACAGGACTGTACTCAGTATAAATGTGATATTTCTACAAATTTGCACAAAATTTATGTTGCAATATTCTTGCAAATGTTTTCTGTGTGTGTTTAAAGTGTAAGGCAGGATGATTTATGGCTTAAAAAAAAAGATTTTGGGGTTGGCGTCGATTTATCGAGGAAATTTGTTTTTCTTTGAATTTTGTGATAGACTGTAATAGTAGAAAAAGATAGCAACAACGAAAAAGAGATAGAAAAAGAAAGGAGAAGATATGGAGCAATCGAGAAAAAAGACAGAGATAGAGTGATCAAAAAACAAAAAGATTGAGGTAAGAGATTGAGAAAGAGAGATAGTTAAGAGATGGACAAAGAATAAGAAAGATTGAGGGATTAAGAACAGAGAAAAAAAGAAAGAAGGAAAGAAAGAAAGAAAGAAAGAAAGAAAGAAAGAAAGACAGAAAGATAGAAATTGAGATTGAGATTGAGAAGAAGAAGTGAGAGCTCAAAACAGAAAGAGGAAGATTGAGAGTAGAGAAAGAGAGAGATGGAACAAGGGAGCTGGAAAAATGAAAAAGAGAAATGTGGAGCCTAAAGCTGGTGTATGATGATGTATAAAGTAACTCTGCTTGGCTTGTTGGTGCTCACTGACATAACAAACACAAGAACAACCCAGGAGCCACCATCAGCAGGTATTTGAAAAGCATTGTGGGTAACATGGGTAAAACAGCATTCTCAGGTTCTCAACAGAGGGCTAAAAGAAATTTCGTCGCATAAGGATTAAATGGTGTTCACTTTAACGAGAATTTAGTAGAATTACTAGTGCTACTAGTGCAAATATTTTGCGTGAATGTTTTCATTTCCTTTGATGAAAAACTGAAATGTCAGCGCTGTGTTGTTCAGAGGAAAAGCTTGGAGGTCTATGTTCTGACAGCAGTTGGAGTAGAAGCAGTAAATTACACAGGCAGGGATATGTAGCGGATAAATGGACCTTAAGCTTGATGCAACAGGGTGTATTAGGAGCTTAAGTCAATATTTTTCTCCAACTACAAGATGACAAATCTGGCCATTGAAAATATTCCTCATACACACACACACACACACACACACACACACACACACAAACGCAGTAGGTATTGAGCCTTACCGACTCTTCCGAGTTTCTTCTGAGCGCTGTCAAAGTTAAAGTTAACATACAGGCATTCCACAAACTCAGTGATGGGATCCTTGTGTGTGTAAGACTTCTGAGGATATAAAGAAAAAAAGACAGAACTTACCATTATCCCTCCAGTAATGTGACAGCTGGCATCAACTCTTCAGCAATAGAGGCAAGCAGCTCATCAGGAACTACTTTCAGTCACAGAAAATGGAGCAAACGCAAGAAATCGCACAAGAAAAAAAAGAGAACAAAAAACTCCATGAAACTACTGTGGATTTGTATTATTATTCTAGAGCCTGAGGCACTATTTGGACAGTATGAGTTCCGTGAGGGTCTCCATTTATAATTTTACATAGATAGATGGATAGATGGATGGATGAGATAGAGAAAGATAAGGAAATGATCTAATCTACACAATTTGTGTGAATGCATTCTACATACAGAAACAGATAGCAACTCAATTTCACTTGGATATTTTGCCTATATATAGAGAAAGTGCTCATGATGCTCAAGAGTTCCATTTTCCACTCTAATGCATGTCAAATATATCTTCATGGGCTTGTGCACAGGGGAACAGGTTTGGGTCTCCTAGTTCAAATGAAGGAAAAATTCCATTACACCACCTCCATTTAGATCCTATACAAGTGTGTGCCTCCAACATTGTGGTACCAGTTTGAAAACGAACCACATATGGCGGAAAAAGTCAGGCGTCCCAATACTTCTGTCTGTTTATATAGTGTATCCTTAAGAAGGAATCAGGGTTAAAAAGAGTTTCAAATCACATACTGATGTATGCACAGGCCAGTTTAAAAGCTCTAAAATGTGTACATTTGTGGGTAAACAGTACGAATTAACAAAAAAAGGTTGGGATTCTTTAAATACTATAAATGATTCACTTACTAGCAGAGTCATTGAGAATTCTACACCACCCAAATATCTAATATCTTCTAAGACTAGATGGGTTGACAGAAAAACAAAATACACTCCCTAACTGTAGACTCAAGTGGGTATAGTATGCATGCTTAGTACCTATCTGCACATTTACACACATTTATCTACCTGCAGAAGTAACCAGAAGACCAGCACAAATACAAGCTAGATGTACTCTTTAAATTAAACCAAACTGCTAATATTGAATCCACGCTTGTTATCTAGTCATGCTAAAATGCATCACTGACTGCCACATTCCTGCATTTCAAACAGCATTTACTCTGATACGGGTTCTCGGCACAATGCTACTGAACTCACTGAGGCTGATACAGGAACAGATCGATGATGTTGTCTCGACCTTCTGGGTGATTGAAGAAAACAAACAGAGACCAGGGAATGAGCCATGTCCTCTGTTCCAGGGACTGGAGGGGGGAACTGACTGACTGCAACGAGAGAGAAGACAAGAGAATGCACATTGAACACAGTGGAGCTCTCTTGAATACAGAAGGGTTTTTAAGCTAAATGTTTGTGGACACCTGATCAAAACCGGTACGTGTTATTTAAACATCTCATTTCACATTAAGTTTCATATAATCAAATAGTCTTGAAGGCATTTTTCTAGAAACCACTGAACCAAAAGAAGCGCTTGATATTCCTAATGTTGTAAATAAAGTAAATGCATAAAAGCTACCCAGTGCACAAGGTGAAGACAAGCAGCCAATTAAAATGCACAAACATCAGTCCTTCTGTAAGTAGTGGTCAGGGCCACTTGGCCTGACTCCAAAATCAAACATCAGTGTATGAATATTTTTTTTAAAAATCTGCATTGATTGGCTGCCAATGTCACATTTGTTAATATTTCTCCACCAGAACATTTGCAACATTATGTAATAAACAAGACAGCTGTAAAAAATAGACACCTGTTTTACCAGCAGCTTTTTTAAAAATGTAATCCTATAATAAAACATTGTAGTTCACTCGCAGAGTGTACAGTTTTACAACCGTATTTTATGCAATTGCAGCATTACTGTCCTGCATGTTACATTATTTACCAAGATATCACATAATCCTGCAGCCCTACCATAAAGAACTCTGGCCGGAAACAGCAAACACACAGATGAAATACTTAATAAATGTTTACAGACTGACATTGTTGTCTATGGTCTCTCTGAGGCGGGTCAGGTCCTCCATGGCTGCCTTCCAGTTCTGCATGAGGATCTCAGATGCCAGTTTTCCCCACATAGAGCTCAGAGCATTCCGGGCTGTGGAAGGAACCTGACACATGAAGACAAAACTAAAAAGGGAGTTCATTTAAATATGGCAAAACAAAGAAAATATATCAATTCTTCCATCCATCAGTGAGCTAAAGACATCAAAAGACAAATGTATACTAGTCCAAGGAGTCTTTATGTTTCTCAAAAATAATTTTCTTCCCTTTCGAGCTCATTATTTTAATGCATAAATGTATATGCATGAAAATAGTGCCAAAATGTACAAAAAAAAAGGCAATGGAGCATTTGGAGGTATAGAAATAGAGTGTTTATTGGTATACAGTGTTTAGTTTTTGGGTGACAGCCCCTTATTTAAAGCAACTTGGAAAACAAATATAAAGTCTCCATCAATAAATATATTCTGATGCTCGGTCATTCAGACACAGACTAAGAATACCATCCATTACCAATTTAGTTGGGAGTGAAAACGGTTATAAAGAGAGTTTTTCTTAAAGAGAAAGGTGTTAAAACATGATTTAAAGACTGCTAAAGATTCAGCTGTTCGGACATCATATAGAAGTTTGTATCATCACCTTCGTTCCAGAACAGAGAAGAGTCTTGAATCATATCTTCCTTGTATGTGAAGACATGGTTGGATCATTTGAGCATTGGTATAAGATAAATGGTATGGGATGTAATAAGTGCTCTGAGGAAGAGAAGTGCTGGTCCATATTGGCTTCATAAGCAAGGATCTGTGTTTGTCATCTGATGTGGTCAGCTAAAGGAAACCAGTGGAGGAAGCGTAGGAGTGGTTGGTGTGACAGAATCTAGAAATGCTAGTTCTGGGTCAGCTGTACAGGTCAAATGTCTTTCAGTGGCAGACTGGCCAGGAGCGATTTGCAGTAATCCAGTCTTGAAATGTAATCCATGTAAGCCATATCTTCATGGAGTTGGTTTTGTGCACAGAGGCATTTTGGGTCTCCTCGTTTGGGTCTCCTAGTTCAAGTAAAGGGAAATTATTTTTCTACCATAACAAAAGACAAACTTGCCAAAATGCAGAAAAAGTAGAGATATTCGGCAGCCCTGGAGTAATTACCAATCTTACACTGGAACCTCGCATAACGGTAAAATGTGTCCAAGTACTCCTGACAAAACTGAAAACCAACATGTTAGCAACTGGTGACTTTCTTCTACCATTAGCTTTAAACTGGAATTACAGGAATGTAAGGAATCCATTAGAACAGAATTAGTGATGGTCTTTAATTGAAATGGATAAAAACGTGATGGTCTTTGGAATGGATGGAAACGTTATTGTCTTTGATTGGAAAGGATAGAAACATAAGGTTCTTTGATTGGAACGGATAAAAACGTGAAGGTCTTTGATTGGAACCGATGGAAACCCAATGCTTTTTGAATGGAAGAGTTGGAAATCTGATGTCTTCTTATTGGAATAGATGGAAATAGATTTTTTTTATTGGAATAGATAAAAATCTGATGGTGTTTTTATTCGAATATATGTACATTTGATGCATTTTTTATTGGAATAAATGGAAATCTGATTTTTTTTATATAATGAATGTATATTTCTTGGTTTTGATTAATACAGATGAATAAAATTCTCTTTTATACAATGCAAGTAACAGTTACAAAAGACTGAATGCATGAGTGCCTCCATCAGATCAGTGCCACTTCATAGCGTCTGTAAATGTGGCCCACATTGTGGATGTCAGGATCTCAACCCTGGTCCTGGAGAACCTCCTGTCCTAAAAGGTTTTAGTATTTTCTTCAATCGAACGCAACTAATAAGCTATTTCATCTTTCCTGAGTTAATGTGTGTGTGTGTGTGTGTGTGTGTGTGTGTTAGAAGAAAACAAAAATTAAACACTCAAATAAAATAGACGAAGGATTCTCAAAAGAGGTTCCCAACTCTAGTTCTGAACCCCCTCTACATTTAGGGGTATTTGATTCCAGCCTCTGTTTAAAAAGACTTACATTTATCTCATCTATACAACAGAAAACAATTGAGAGCCTTGCTTGAGGACCCCGCAGTGGAAGCTCAGAAACGCGAATATTTCAACTGACAACCACTGAGCTACCACTTGCCCTTGAGAGAACTTCCTATAAAATTTTAATTTATCAAGCATTGGTGATAGACCTGAGCATTTATTAATTACGATTTCGCTGGTGTGAGTGCAACATAAGCAGTCAGTCACATGCCCACCCAGTAGATTGCATTTGCCTGGTGGTCTCTGGATCTTCTAAGATCTTGACGATAGGTTCAATTTCTGACTGTAGTTGTCTCAGCTGGGCCACGAGCACAGCTGTCTTTTCTCTAAATGCTACATGGACAAAAAAACGAACAAGAAAACAGAACATCAATCCCATAGCTACACCAGTATGAGTATTTTTGTAGAGCAGTTTGCAATTGTTTCTAATCAATTAGACTGAACTGGAACTTAAAATATATCTGCATTAGTAGTAGAGTATATAGTTTAGAGTCTTGTTTTGTATACATTTTTTTATTTTTAAATATAGCAACAACAAAAAAAGAACTTTAGTTTAAATATAATGATTGGTATAATTTATTTTTTATTTTTACAGTGAAGTTAGATTTTTGGCCCTTCACAGAAAAAAGTTTAAGCACCTCTGATGAAGAGGGGATTCTGGACTCCCCATAAGGCATTAGGGACCCTAAGGGACCTTAAACTTTAAAACAGCCCTGTTAGTAGGTAAAATGCATACAGTAATATATATAGTAAAATACAGCAGCAATCTGCTCAACCCTGGTCCTGGAGAACCTCCTGTCCTAATAGTCTTCCAGCACTATTGAAAAAAAGAAAAGAGGGCAAAGTTTTTCAGCTGTAGGTTTGGAGAAACAAACTGTCTGGATACCAAAAGTGTGTAAAGTTTTATTCATGCTAAGGGAAGATTTTTCTATGAAAATGAAGTCTAACATATAATTTCAATACCTAGTTTGGTACATATAAACAAAAGGAACGTGCATTCTCTAAAATTTAAAAGAACTGTAATCTGAATGAAAATTTTGCATTTGTTTGTAATTATTATGTTTATTATTATTATTATTATTATTATTATTATTATTATTATTATTATTATTATTATTATTATTATATTAACATGTTCATGTCCTGCTTAAAAGGACGATGCAAATGTGTGTATCTTTTATTAGAGCAGTTAAAATTTGTTGCTTTCAGTCAAATTCTCTCATACTGATCACTGGATGTTTAACATGGTGGCTAATAGCAAAGAACTCTGATGGTTTGAAGAATTACATTTGTTGCACTCTACAATGATGACCGAGGCTAGAAGAACATCTGTAACACCCTGAAACTGAGTTACAGTACAGTGGCCAGGGTGATGGTGCATGCAAACGGATGCATGAGTGCTGCCAGCATTGTTTTAGATGTTGCAGAAGCGGAAGGTCCAGTTGTCAGTGCTCAGACCACAAGTCATTTTGCATGGCTGTCGTCCAAGAAGGAAGCTTCTTCTGAAGCTGGCTCACAAGAATGCCCACAAACAGTTTGCTGAAGACAACCTGTCTAATCGCATGAATTACTGGAACCATGTCCTATGGTCTAATAAGACTAAGATTAAATTGCTTGGCTCAGATGGTGTCCAGCATGTATAGTGATGCCCTGGTATGGAGTACCGAGAAAACTGTGTCTTGCCTACAGTCAAGCATGGTGGTGGTAGCATCATGGTCTGGGACTGCATGAGTGCTGCTGGTACTGGGGAGTTGTGGTAATTGAAAGAAACATGGATTCATCCTCAGCATTTCCAGCAACTCCGTGATGTCATTATGGAGGAGTGAAAGAGGATTCGAGCAACAACCTGTGCAGCTCTGCTGAATTCCATGCTCAGGAGGATTAAGGCAGTGCTGGATAACAATGGTGCACACACAAAATATTGACATGTGGATTGGTATACAGTAAACCCCCTGCCTTACCGCTGTTTGAATCTCGTGCCCCCGGTTTATCGCGGAATTCCATTTGCCACATAACTAATTTGTTTTCCCTAATTTTCCCGGTCTCTTGTGGATAGCACGATAGACCAAAAAAGTATATCCAAGTTTCATTTCTATAGTATTGTCACCTGAGAAAATATACTAAAATGGTTGCTGAAATGTGAGTGTGTACTCACATTCTGTATACTTTTTGTATCATAAAAAAGTATTTCTAATGTAATTGTTTCATAGAAGGAGCAATTATAATCTATCTTCCTGTTTGAGAAGAAAACCTGAATTATAACCCAGCACCATGTTTATGAAAGATTTTTTAATTCTTTTTTAATTAATGCTTAGAGGGGTTTTTTGCCTTATCCACGTTGTTTGAGCCTCGACTGAACTTTGTACTGTATGTTTCTGTATTACAATTTTTGTTTTAATTTCTGACCTGTTTGCCTGCTTATTTTCAATATACACTCTTTGCATATGCAGCTGTATATCGACTCACCTGTTGTGACAAAATCTAAACTTGCTAAGACAACTGGTTATAACCGCTAGGGCATTGTGGTAATAGGTACTGCTGGACATGTTGCATTAAACTGGAATAAAATGTGTTGGTATAACAGAGCTCAGATTCGTGGTAGTAATTCGGATGACAAGTCTCTTTTTCTTAACTGCCACCCTGCATTTAAAATTGCACAGTGGATTTTGACATGTTTCATTGTTAAAAGCATTAGTGTTTGAGTTTTGCTGAGCTTCTCAAGGCTTTTATCAATTCTTTTAACACGTTAGCGCAATTGAATGTTAACGGCACTTGTTTTATTAATGAGCGATTAATGCAGCGTACATTTCTGACCATTTTTATAAAAAAAAATATATATAATAATTAAATAAATAAAAGAGGAGAAACCTTTAACTCAACATTTATTTTTTAACGTCCTGTCTTTACTCAGATATTAAAAAAAAATACTACAAAATTATTTTTAATACCTAAACATCAGTTTTTTCGTTGCGCCAAGTCTCAAATCAAGCACCAAAATCCTCCATTATGTACACATCCTGCAATTAAAACCATGTAGAAACATAAAAAAAATTGGTGTCCTGATGATTTACTTAATTTAAAATACTATAATTTCTTATAGTATTTCGTTTGTCTTTTGTCTGCTCAGACAGAGAATTTATCGATACAGTGGAACCCGGTTATGTCGATGTCCTAGGGGGTCGTCAAAAAGCATACATTTGTTAACAACAAAAGGCATAAGTGCACCTACTAACAGCAGAGATTCACCAGTATACAATACAAACCACCGTCCATTCTCCATACCGGTAAAGGAAAAAAACCTTGAAAGATCCAAAACCGAACCAAAACTCAAAAACGAGGGACAGAAAAGTGAACGGCTGAAGGGGGCGTGGCAGGTGCTTTCTCGGCCGCTTTCTCTGAAGCTCCCGGCTTCAACTCCTTACCGAGAGAGCCGTGCTCCTTACCGAGAGTGCGCGCGTCGCTTCTTAACGAGAGAGCCGTGCTCCTTACCCTGCTCGTGCGCGGTAAGGAGTTTAAGCTGGGAGCGCCGCGCTCCCGTTCATCGCATAACATTAAACAAAAAAAACACAAACACCTGTAGTATCTGTAAGGTTCGATTTTTCTGCCACTTTCGCCAGTTCTTCTGCGGCTGCACAGCGCCGATCCACATAACCCCCCCCCCTTGTGCTCGAGATATTAGGGTAAACTAATCGACATAACCGATCAAAAATGAGAATTTTTGATCGGTTTGAACGTCGACTTAATAGGGGTTGTCGAGGAAACCGAGGGGGAGATAACCGGGTTCCACTGTATATGATATATGAATGAATATCATTTCAAGTTAAATGATACAATGTGATATAAATGACTTGAGTCTTCAGTAATGCCTGTTTGTGCTTTTTCAAATTAGCATGAACAGCATATCTTTAAACCCAGTCTGCTTTCAAATCTTTGCCTGGGAGAGAATTTCTATGGTGTATGACCCATGGTATAAAACTGTCTTCCACAACCTCACTGTAGTAGTAGATTTTGTCTGTTTCTCACCCAGTTTTATGCATATACACAGCTGTTTCTTTTTCAGTTAATGACTGTGTTTCAACCAACATATAAAATTGATGATAATTAGAACCTGCTTGGTATAACTTTGATCCTACAAAATCCCTGACTTTGTGCAAGCGTTCAAAGTGTGCGAGTGTAAGAATTGAAAGCTTTGAAATAAAATAATTGAAAGGCTTGTTACATCAAATATTGATTTGGATTTCTCCACTGCTCATTTACTTTCCATTTTGTGGTTTGGTAAAAAATCTATTATTAACACTCTTATTTCAGAAAGCATTTACCTAATAAAAAAATGTAAGATATTATTTACTTGAAAACGGAAATATTTTTAACTCCAAATATGACTTTACATTTTTTTATTACAAAACAATTACTTTTCATTTTCTTATGAGCAAAACTTCAGGTGTAAAATCCTTATTTAATTATTGATCACCAAGAGATTTTACCATTTTATATAAATATACATTTTAACAATTTAAAGCTGTTGGATAATTCAGATTACTTGCAGAGTTTAGAGTTGCAAATTGAAAAGATAAATCAGAAACATATTGCATTTTTCAAAAATGCAAAAAAAACAAAAAAAACCAAAAAAAAAAAAAAGAAAATATGAATACAATCTGCTTTCGGGGCAGTAGGGCACAGACTAAGAAAAATAGTAAGGATGTGAGTTTATTTTTAAGGGTGAAGTGCTAAATGATGAGTTGCAAATTGAAAAGATAAATCAGAAACATATTGCATTTTTCAAAAATGCAAAAAAAACAAAAAAAACCAAAAAAAAGAAACAGAAAATATGAATACAATCTGCTTTCGGGGCAGTAGGGCACAGACTAAGAAAAATAGTAAGGAGGTGAGTTTATTTTTAAGGGTGAAGTGCTAATTGATGTACTTCTAGAAGAGGAAGGCATTTAGATGTTGTTTGAAGACTGCTATGAACATCAAGTGGAAGTTGTTTCACCCCCTCAGTGCCAATAAGGAGTCTTAAAGAATTTCTTCCTTGGCTGGAAACAACTCATGCAGCTGCATTGTGAATCAGCTGCAGAGATCAAATTAGGAATAATAATTAGTCTAAATCAGAATTATTTCAGTTATAGTAATGACCTCAATACTTTTAAATTGTGAGGACATTAGGGGTTAAAGGATAAAATTGATGTCTACTTTCTCCAGGCTTCTTTTTATTCTGAGATGAAACAAGTGCTTATTTGGATGAGAAACCTGGTTTTAAAGTTTTCTTTCTGAATGGCCTTGTGAATCTTGTGAATCTGCAATCATACACACGTCGGATTTATTAAAGCGCATTACCATTTGCTTTCCTCCGTTGTAAGAGAACAGCTTTGACAGATGGTCTTGTTTGTTCTGAAAAGGAGCCGGAGCAGGTTGTAAAGGTACAAGGATGTGGTAATGAATAGAATGTGTGGGTGATGACTACCAGACTGCCAGAATCCCAGCACTTGTCGTTATTAGTGAAGGTTTGCTATATTGACTCTGATCACTGACTGACAAAAAAAAACCCAGAAGGAACAAAAGTAATAATTGCACGATCCATCTGTGTGCTCATTTCTACACTCGAAAGTAAATATCTGTCACTCTCCGCCTGTGGCTTTTTGAAAGTCAAGAAGTAGTCTTTTATTGGAACTTCTGAACTTCTGTCTATATAATTCAGTAGGTGCTTTAATGGTCAGTATCACCAACACCAACCTTTCACCACAGCTCTTACACACAAAAAAGGCAGAAATGCTAGAGTCCTTTTTTTGTACTACTAAACCAAGCTGAGGTCAAGTTTTGTGTGAAAGATTTTTGAGATGTATCCAATTTCTCACTGCTCTGGTGACCCATGGCGCACTTAAAATACAAAATCAATACGACGTGAAAACATTGAATCTGCACCTTGAAGGACTGATGATGGAGCCAAAGAGAGACTTGTCAGACTCTACAGTTGCAGCATGAATCAAAGGGTAGGTGAGTAAACCTTTATTTTACCACATGATTAATCTGCTAAATTATACACTTTACATAATTATGGCTTGTAAAGAGTGGATCGTATTTGTGCCATAAATTTGCTTTAAATGAATCACTCCATCTACTTGTTTTTCCTTCAGTGCAGTTTTTTTTAGTCCAGTAATCAATAGTGTTATTCGTTTAAAGGACAGATGCCAAGGTCTGTGATTTGTATGGCGTTTTCAAACCATGGTGTTCATTTTCTTAGAAACCATGACATGAGTCATCAGTATAAAGCACATTAAATCTGTAATCATTAAACCATAGGCAATCAGTCAATCATGATGCCTGTCAGATCCAGACTCTTCCCGTCCTGGTAAGTTGTACCTTAATGTTTTTGTGGGTGTGGCTTTTAAGGGAAGAGTTATATCATAAAAAGAAAAACTAAACAAGGAAACAAGGAAACAAGAACCATAACCATTAAACATGTATAATAGGAACGATGACAATGAACAACACCTGTGAGACAAACTGTTAGGTGCAAGGTAAAACTTGCTGGGCCCTTAAGCAAGGCTCTTAACCCTTAACTGCTCAGTTGTAGGAATAAGATCATTGTAAGTCTGGATAAATGTGTCTGCAAAATGCCAGCAATGAAAAAAAAAATGTGGAAATCGGCATTGACAATAAACAGGTGATCCTGTGACAAAGTCATGTGACATACAGGAACTAATGGGTAAAGTCATCCTGTAGCTCTAGGCATAATCCTGTCAATGTGAATGATTCAACGACAAACAAATCCAACATGATGAATGCCAGATTCACTAATCCTATCAAGTCCAAATGTAATAATTCAGTTTTTTGAATGTTTTAGCATCTCCAAGGATCTCCAATGAAGCATCCTGTTGAAAAAAGGGATCAAAATAGGAAGGCCAGGCTGGTACCAACTGACAGGAAGTCTACTGTAATTAAATAATTGAGCAGAAGTGAGCAGAAAAATACATCTCAGAACACATAACAAAACGTTGAGGCAGCACTGCTACAACACCCGTAGACCACAATGGGTTTTGCTTCTTGTAGCCAAGATCATGAATCTGAGGCTACAGAGGCACATTAAAACTACATTGTTAAGGATTGTAAGAACATCATGTGGTCTTTATCCAAATTTTTGATTGTCTGACATTCTGTATTAAGAATTGCATGGCTGAGTTCTTCTTGAACATGTCTCTCTTTGAACCAGTTTGCTTAATTGAGCAAATCGGCTTTACAGTTATACTGGGTTTTAATGAGCTCAGATGCTGGAGCAACAGCCTTACAAAGACACACACACACACACACACACACACACACACACACACACACACATTCACATTGCATTTTAAAAACATGCTTGCTCAGAAATAATACCTCCAGACCCACCAGAGCAGCTCAAACCCTCATTTGAGTACAATCAGTGGGTTATCATAAAGCATAACCCTAATAATTAAGTCATTGTTCTGTCCATATCTTTGCATGGTATGTTGCCTAGCAACTAAAGATTACAGTTAACACACTATATTGCATGCTGGAAAACTTTGTGAATATAAAAGACGGCATGCTCCTGTTACGTGTTTAGGTTATTGTGAAGCAAACTGTGACAATCCCATAATAATTCCGAATGTTTATTCCATATCCCAGAATGTTTATTCCATATCCCAGTAATGACATTGTTACAATAATGGCATATTGTTTAAATTAGTTGTACTGTAGCTACTGTAGTCATTACCTGATCATGACTGAAATATAACTAATAAATCCACTGTGATGGGAACTGCTAATAAACCACACTGCTATGAAAAAAAATCTTATTAGACGCATGAGACACACCGAGACCTCCGTCGAGCTTTCTCCTTAGCAACAAGGGGACTTGGTTTCTATGGATATGTGATCTGTGTGCACTTGAACAGGACAGCAGAGCCACAAAAGGACACGGATGTGTGGGTGATAAGAGCCCGATCACAGCTGATGCTCATTAACTCACTATTCAACATTACTGTGCTCCCATGAGAACGAAGATGCACCGGAGGGGAAAAAAAAGAGGTGTTAAGATGTGACCGAGATTTTTTTTTACTTTGCTAAAAAAGGATAAAAACGACATTTTGCATTCGAAAGCCAGAAATCCGGGTATGATTTGTGTTTCTCTCAAAAAGGCCTGTTTTCAAGGGCATTCTTTTACTCTTTCTCTCTGTCTTCTCTCTCTCTCTCTCTTTCTCTCTCTCTCAGGAGGTAAACATACAACATGAATGTTTTGTGACTCATTACCTTGAGACCTGGAGAACTGATTTTCTTGAATATTTCTATCATGTTTAACATCATACACTACACAAATACTTTTTTTTTTAAACTAATCCAAGGCTTCCTGGGAGCAAATCAACCATAATTTTCTACCTCTGACATGAAGTCTGCTTTGGTAGAAAAAATAACTGGAATATTAAAAGAATAAATAGAAATTCAGCTTTATTGTTCTACAGTTTTACAACCTTAAACCTTAAAAACACATACAATTTCGCAAAAGTCGCATCCTGATAACATGCTGTGTGAGTTGAAAATAAAGAGTCTTTTTATTTTTGTCTGTGTTCCACTATCTTTCAGCTTTATTATTTACTGATTAATGAGCACATCATAGCAGAGATGGATCCTCTACACCTACCTCCTGTCATAAAAGCCACTGTAAGGATGACTATCAAGTTTAAATTGCAGTTCTGCATTAATAATTCTGCATCTTAATAAGTTATGTAAATCTTCTGGATTTAAAAATTACATAAATGTTTTATATAATTGGTAAAGCAAATCTTAGCATACAGCACATTCATAAGTATAAACCACCCAACACAGCTTAATGGTGAAGCCTTGTTGATAGAGGGAAAAGCCTTTTAAAGCTTTTTTTATTTATTTATTTTATTAATTTATTCGCTGTACACCGAAATGTTTCATGATATTTTTGCAATGTGTTAAAAAAAACATGAATAAAAATGAAATATCTGTCATAAGTTTTCAGACTCATTGCTGTGACACTTAAAATGTCTCTTCAAAGCTTCGTCGTTTCTCTTCGATCATCTTTGAGTGTTTCTACACTTCAGTACGTCCACCTGTGGCAAATTCGATTGCTTTTCAATTATGGCTGAGTGGCCAGACAGAAGCTTTTTCTTTGGTCTAAGATACATAAAAGCCCACTTTGAATCTGTCACTTTTTATGTGTCTTGCACTGAAAACAGGCTTTTGTCTGGCCACTTTGCCACAAAGCACAAATTGTTGGTGAAGTGTCTGCTTCTCTCAAGTAATGCGTGACCTTTTCTCATCTCCATACATGATCTCTGGAGCTTAACCATACTGGCCATAGGGTTCTTGGTCAGCTCTCTAACTAAACCTTTTTTTTTTATCTAGGAAGACTCCTGCTTGTTCCAAACATCTCAAGAATTATTGGGAGCTTTTAGGAACCTTCAAACTGCAGATGTTTTTTTTAGCCTTCTTCTGATCAGATCGTTTTTGGTGACATGTTTGCTTCTCTCAAGTGATGGGTGACCCATCTTCTGCACAATATTTATTGGAGGCAACTGTGGAATCTCTTGGGCACCTTCAAGAAAGAAAGGAAAGGACAGGTGCTTTATGTTTGTCACATGTATTTTAAAGCACAGTGAAATCCAGCGATGTCAGGTATCTAGGTTCAGCAGTGCCTCTGAAGCACAGGGTTAAGGGCCTTGCTCAAGGGCCCAAAGAGTGGTAGCTTGGCAATACTGGAGCTTGAACCCCTTATCTTATGATTTGTAACACAGATCCTTAACCATTGAGCTACCACTTCCACTCAAACAACACGGTTTCTGTAGGCTTCTGATCCGTTTCTTGACACAATCCTGTCTGTGAGCTCTGCAGCCAATTCCTTTGACCTTATGGCTTGTTATTGCGCTGATCTGCATTTTATCTGATTGTTAGAACTTATATAGACAGATGTGTGCCTTTCCGAATCATATTCACTTGCATTGTACTTGCATCTGCTAGTGTATTTCCTGACACAGTGTTCTATGTATGTTCTTCTCTGGTTCTTCTTTAAACTATTAAAAATAAAGTGTGTAGGTCTCCTGGTTGTTCCTTTAAAAAAAAAAAAACATTGTAAATGTAACAGTGGCAAAAACAGTGAATACACATTAATACACTTGCCCTAGATTTTATGTATAGATTAATGTGTAGTATTTGAGGAAATATCTGCTGATCTGGTCAACCACTGAATCATGAGCTTGAACTATTACCTGTTACTTTACACTGTATTATCTCTAGTCATGTAATCTACATAGTTCTCCACTCCCACATTGAAGGAGTACAGTACATAGGTTCACTGTCACCGTCATGTGCTTCCACTCCATGGCCATTCCTCCTTTCGACTTTTGTCTTTTCTTTTCTTTTCACTGTTGCTATGCGACAAACTCTGGGTAACAATCATCATTTTGTTGAACATACTGTTAAACATCTAGGATTTAATAACTGGGCTCATGTAGATCTCTGGCCTTGGTCAATCATGCTAATAAATGGTGCATTAGGCAAGATAAATTAGGAACGAGGTTTCATTTGTTTGTGTGTGTGTGTGTGTGTGTGTGTGTGTGTGTGTGTGTGTGTGTGTGTGTGTGTGTGTGCGTGTGTGTGTGTATTTATTTTGCATATTCTTTTCAAATAAGCAGAGCCATCTCCTTGACCTGTCGTGACCTCATTTTCAGCCGAATCTTATTTCCTGCTTGCAGCTGCCGTCACTGATTGCACTGAGTAATGGCACAGAGAGAACGATGAAATAGAAAAACAGAAACATGATGCAAGCATTGCAAACTTACACAAAAACCTGAGCATATTTAAATGTGCTGAGTGAGTTCCCTATTCTGCATTTTAGAGCCTCTTACCTGGAGAACATCAACCTTATGTTATTAACAACCTGTCAGACTGAACAATTCAGTATTACATTCAGGTTACATCTTCAACTTTTTTTCTATGCTTGTGGATTAATGGCCACAAGGGAACAATTTAGTGATACATGAGCACTCTCAAAGTGTCAGGTTGTATTAGATTAAATGAACACACACACACACACACACACACACACACACACAGTGCACAAATTCCTTGCTGAACAACACACAGTACCTCAATATAGAACACTTTTCTTCAACATACATGACAGATAAACTAATCATCTCTCAGCATCAGTATTTCATCCATATTGAATACTCTCTCTCTCTCTCTCTCTCTCTCTCTCTCTCTCTCTCTCTCTCTCTCTCTCTCCTCTCTCTCTTTCTCTCTCTTTCTCTCTCTTTCTCTCTCTCTCACTTTAATATTTCTTCCCATTTGTCTCCTCCATTTTTCTTTCTAATCCATTTTATTTTTTTCTATTTATTGTTTTTTTGTTATTCTTTTTCAGTAATTCTGTATTATTTTGTAATTTTTCTCTATCTTTTTTAATTTTTTCAAATTTACTTTATTACTATTATTATTTAATTTAATGTAACATTTTCCATATTTTTCGATACATTATTTATTATTTTTGTATTTTTTAAAATATTTTATTTGTTTTTATTGTTATTTTATTTCCTTTTAATAATTTTTTTGTATTCTTTTCTTTCCTTCTATCCTTTTTCCCCTCAATTTTTCTCAATGTATGAGTAACTTAATAGAGTATATATTGTTCTCTAAAGTATAGGGGTGGTGGCCAAAAACTTTTTTTTCATAATTTTTTATAATTATATTTCCATCCCATTAGCATTCATTAGACCCTATTTTATCATCTTTGAGTATCACATAAATAGCACAATACCCATAAGCGAACATTTTATGCATGCTGTGATGAAAGGACACCATGGTGTGTATGCTGGTGATGGAGTGTGTTAGTGTGAGGATTCTTCAGTGTGACAGGCTGCAGAACAGCAGTTTTGCGGTGTAATACAGGATAATCTAATCCACATCATAGCAAGCATTTCTGGTAATGAAGCCACACTGCACAACACTCCTGAGTGTAGAGAGGTTTGTGCTTGTTCAGAGTCTTCTCTATGTATATTTACTAAGCGTAAAGAGAGGCTCAGTGGTATGGGTAGAGCAATTTCAGAAATAACAGCTTGACAGTAATGAGACAGGAAACACTTCTCAGTCAATTTTCAGCATAAAATGGATTACTTTTGGGTTACATTTTATAGATTACATTGTAGGAACATTTTCAATACTTCTTAGATTATTCTATTGCTTTTTGGGGCATTTTACAGATTCTCACAAATTCTAGAGCATTTATTTGATCTTGTTTATACATTATTTAATAAAGTGGATGCACTATGGGAAACAAGGGTCATTCCATTAGGAGTATTCTACAATGTCATTTTCTTTTGGTTACTGAAGTAAGGTTAACATATGATTTGGAGCAAACCCCAACCATTTTGACCCTGAAAGACATGTACTGTATCTGACCAAAGTCTTGACCATGGTACATTTTCCCTCTATGAAGTTATGGGTCATCAGGGTCAGCAAGCCTTCTCTGCTGGCCTAAATTCAGATCAGAATCAGAAATCACTGACTTACATTTCAATATATTTTTGTCCATGAACATCTAATAAATTATTCCCAATAATCTATTCTCTTTATTACATAGTGTTTCTCTCTAGCACAGTGCACCTGAGTGTCTATATACATTGAAGTTTCTATTCAGTCAGATTTCAGCTATCACATTGTGTTATCGGCCTTCACACAGCATTTTTTAAGCATGAACTCCATGTTGCTTGATGCTGTTGCTAATCAGATTGCCACAAGTTGGCCACTCTACAGACCACTAAAAGGCGTCTAATCACGTCCATATTTTCACATCCTTTGATTGGAAGAGCGCACTAGTCAGAGCTTGCAAACCGCGTCGGTAGAAAAATGCACAAGCTCCAACGTATTCATGTTGATTTAATAGCTGTTTAGTTTTTTCTACAATAGCTGACAAAGGAAAATAAATTAATTTGATCACATTTACAGGACAGACTTTTGAGAAAAGCTGAACAGCATAAAGAAGGGTCAGCCAAAACAGTTCAAA
Source organism: Silurus asotus (assembly GCA_024362625.1). Lineage (NCBI taxonomy): Eukaryota > Metazoa > Chordata > Actinopteri > Siluriformes > Siluridae > Silurus > Silurus asotus. The sequence continues at coordinate 649,488 of MU553112.1, read as the reverse complement.
ACAGTTGTTAAGCTTTTTCATTAAACAGTTTTACTTTTGCATTTTCTTACCTGTATGTTAAATTTTAATATTGTTTATTGATCAAGTTATCCTTAGTGTGGAAACCTCAGCTGTAGGTATATATGCATAGTGTGTGTGTGTGTGTTTGTGTGTGTGTGTGTGTGTGTGTGTGTGTGTGTGTGTGTGTGTGTGTGTGTGTGTGTGTGTGTGTTTAGAAGCGACATCTGTTAACATTAACTGCACCCTCTGTTTATTAATGCAAACTACTCAAGACCACTCAAGCTGAGTATAGAAATGTGTACACACTGATTATGTACATGCAAATGCAGAGGTTCATTTGACTTGGAGATGCGGCATTTAAGCGCCGTCAGGCTGTCGAATAAAATGACCAAACCAAAAATCTTCACCATCACTGTCACAAGATTAAATATAAACCAGAGTATGTGTAGGTGCACAAAACAGACTCAGTGACATGATGTATTCTACTGATTCAGCTATAAAATCCATCTGTTACTACATTATAACATGTTTACACAGAATATTTACAATGGCACGTATAGAACATGATGGTCCGTTTCATGCAAAGCTGAATCAGAAAAGAAAAACAAAAACAGTTGTGCTGCTCTTTAGTTCTCCACTTCTCTGGTTTGGTTCGATAGTTCTGGGTTGAGAAAAAGAAACTTAGAAAAAGCAATAATGACCATAACAACCATCATAGAAAGTTTGTGCTACAATGTTTTTTTTTTTCTTTTTTTTTTGATGAAGTAAGTCTTTGTTAAGTCCTGGTTAAATTCCTGGTCCAACATAGTGACATGGCTGTAAATCCATTCACATAATTCAGGTTGTGCATTTAAAATAAGTTCAATTCAAGTTCTCGGTTCTAGGTTTCTTAATTGTACTGAATCTCAACATTTCATTCATATGTAATATTAAAAGATTTGTATCCTGGTGGCCACAGTTGCTAGTAAATTTACAATACCAGCTGAATATAGTGTTTTATGTTCTGACTATTAGAATTTGACCTGAATAAGTGAATAATGATCTAAAATCATAAGGGGTGAAAGATTGTCAGGTACCATACATAATCACAAAAAAAAACCCAAACAATAAAACTAGCTCGAAATTTCAATGATTGCATCATCTTCATCCAGAGACAGATGTGGCGGGCCATTGTTTGGATTACCAGCACCTCTAAAATTTATAGAGCCATAGAGTTTCGCTGAGCGTTTGGAGCTTGCGAAAGCTTGTCGTCTGACCATCTCGCTTTTATAAAAGGAGATCATGAGTAAGGTTGAGAGCACGACACCGCCCAAAGTTAGAAGACAAAGGCCAGCGATTACACATCTGTCCAGGTGTGCGCCCACTCGAGCGTTCTCGAGTGCCAGACGCTCCATTTCCCTTGCCGAGACGCTGTCTGGACTGATTCTTACGTCACGAGGGACTGTGTAGGAAACAACCACCAGAAAGATCCCAGTCACCAAAAAAGTCACTGCACTAATGAAGCCGTAATCAGCCGACTTCTCGTCCTGCTCAGCAGTGACATCATCTTCATCAGAGAGATCCGGATCACAGAACGAGCTGGAGTTGGTCTCTGGGTTCTGGATGCGAATTTCGACGTCGGTTACCTCGGAAAATTCAAACTCCTCGTCAGTATGACACACGTGAACTTCTTCATCAGTCCCCCAGTGGTGAAGGAGCGGAGGCTCTGTCCGTGGTGCTGAAAAGCCCGTCTGTCCGCGCGCGCGCGAGTCTGCGATTAAAAATGCCGTTTCATCCGTTCGTGCTGGATAATAACTTTCCTCGTGTTGCACGCTCCACTCCAGATCCCTGTTAATGAGCTGACCACTTACAGGATTGGGGTAAAGGATCTTGAGCTCAGCCATGCCTTTTAATCCACTCTTTTTATCTCACCGTCATCTAAAATAATAGCAATAATAATAATAAAAATTATTAAAAGAAATAAATACAAAAATCAGCCGCGCGCATTTACGCTCTTTGTGATCAGATTTATGCCCTCGACTCTTTTAATCATGCTGGTTGTCGATTTCATTATTTTAATCTTCTTAAAATAATGTGCTAAGCTCCCATTTCCACGCCCAACTTGATTCTGAACTAATACACATCACGCAAAAAGAAAAAAAAGGAAAAAAAAGAAGAAAAAAAACACATACACACAAACACAAAAAGTGGCTCCTCCTACCTTCAGCATCATTTCCCATGTGTAGTTTCTGTTTCATGACTAGATGCCTTTATTCCCTTGTGTTTTCCGCAATCATGTAACAGTGGGCTGCTGGCGTGTTTCTTTATCTTCAGCATCTTCGGGAAATAAAACCCGCGACTCGTAAAAATAAATAAATAAATAGAAATATAGTAGGAAAGATAAAGCAGGAAAAAAAAAACGAAATAAAGAAATCAATCAATCCTACCAGGAATTATATAGCTTTTTGTAGAGGATCTTTTTCTTTGAACGACTCTGGCTTGACACCGTCAGTAGTGGGTCTAATTAGGATGAAAAAAATCAAAGCGTGTTCCTCCTTTTCCTCCTCCTCCTCCTCCTCCTCCTTCTCTTCCTCCGCGCTGATAAGTTGCATTCTCTTAGATATATTACATTTCTTTTTCGTGCGCACTGACAGTGACAGAACCGGTGCTCATGAATAAGAAAGGTCAATCCCCACTTCCACTGAATGCAGTCAGGACATGCTCTCTCGCTTTCATACTTGTCTGCTTTAGTTTTCTTGCTAACATTTTTACAAAAAAAGCAAGCATTTTACCACTAATTATCATCATACCGCAGGCAAGATCCATGTTCCAGCATTGGTTGGAGTGAAAGATCTTGAATGGCATGCTAAAGAGCTCTGATCTATCTTATTAAACATCTTTGAGATGAATTGAACACTAACGGCACCCCAGGCCTTTCTCACCCTACATCAGTACTTGACTTTACTAACAACCCTGTGGCTGCACCCTCCAAAATCAAGTGGAACATCTTCCCAGAAGAGTGGAGGTTATTATAACAGGAAATGGGAAATAAATGCACAATGGGATGTTCAAGAAGCAAATACAAATCTTACGGTCAGGTGCCGATAAACACACAAACAAAAAAACACAACAAATGACTTAATTAAGACTTTTTACTTGTTTATTATGTGCAACCATTAGAATGGTGGTTTTGTAGGTGGCAAATTAATTATTATATGACTGTTACTCATATGTTGCTAAAAGAAAGGGACCACTGAAGAGCCAGTACTGAGCACATACTAATTTTGAACAACGCAGTGAATTGGATATTGTGTGTGTTTTCGCAATGTGTAATATGGCTGATGCTCAGCTCCGGGGTTCCATTTTTCGGTCCGTGTACCATTTCGATTGTTCTCCTTAGGTTTTCTCTAATTGTTTCCCCCTTAAAAAAATGCCAATAGCTATCCAGGAGTGTCTGGACTACATTATCAATAGGTGTGACCGAGGTGTAAACGAGTATGTGTTTCCATGGTGTGAATGAATGCGTGGGTGCGCTGTGATGGACTGGCAAGCACGCATGTGTGTTTGATTGTGTGTGTATATGTATATTTGTGTGTTCCTTCATACTTTATGTTACTGAGATTGGCTCTGTGACCCGGATCAAGATAGGATTAAGATGGTCCTGTTAAAGGGTTAAACTGAAGAACCATGGATCAGGACTACATTGGCCATAATCAGTTTACACTCAAATGTCCATCAGTGAAAAAACTCATAACCTCAACAATGATGAAATTATAATGAATGAATATACAGATGTCATTCAGAAGTTTGTGTCTGGTTCCTCGTAAAATTGTACATTTTTATTGTTTAAAGCGATATACAAGTACGATCAAACAGAATTTTATTAAATACAGGAAAAATTGCTAGGTTCACTTGACCAAAGCAACCACCCTGACACTCACATGAGACCAACAATTAATACATTTGCATATGCATGGACACAATGAGCCGAAATATATTATCTCTGATGAAATCACAGTGAAATACAGTCATGGGCTGGCTTTAACTCAATCACTTGTATCCCACAAAATCCATATCAAGTAAAGACAAAAATGAGACTTACAACAAGTACACTTCATCCATCCAAAGTTAATTGAGTTTTAGTTTGAATTGCTGTTCATAACATTTCTGTTTAGTTTGTTTGGTATTCAGAGGAAATCTGTCATTAGGCAAACAGAGCATTTATAACTTGAAAAACATAAAAATGAAAATTGACTTGCATATGACTGAAACCCATACACAGTGTGCAGAAAAAGTATGTACAGTGTATATAAATTCTACACCCTCTTGTTACAATGGCAGGTTTGGCATGTGATAAATAAAAATTAACGTCAAAATATCGCTAAACAAATCTGTGCCAAATTTCCCATAAAAAAAACAAACAAAATCTGAGCCAAGTATTCATTTAGGGGTGTGTATACTTATGCAGCCAGTTTATTATACACTTAGTTTTTTTTGTTTGTTTTTTCCCTAAATAGTTTTTATTGTTTTTCATGTTAATTTTATTGTCAAATCTGTTACACCATACAATGAAATGCATATTCTGTGAAGATCTTAAGAGAAAAATAGACATAAATTATAAAGTTTTGCAGCAATAGATTGGAGCCATGTTATTATTCACATTTGTACAGGGGTTTATGTGTGTGTGTGTGTGTGTGTGTGTGTGTGTGTGTGTGTGTGTGTGTGTGTGTGTGTGTGTGTGTGTGTGTTTGTGCTAGGTATATAAAGGTAATCTGTAGTCTCTGTTGTTATTTATAAAAAAAAATTGTTTTGCATTGTGGGTGTTTATATAGCAAAAAGCAAAAAGTGGGTAGTTAATACCTCTCAGGATTAGATTGTGAGTTTGGGGCAGTGGATGGGTGTTGTTTCAAAACTGAAGAGATAATGCATCTCAGAAGATTTAAAGTCTCTTGATGCTATTAAGTTTTATGTCTTTAATCTGTAATTTTCCATGGCACAGGCCTGCGATGACCCCCTTGTTTAGCCTGACGTGGGCCAGTCATGCGTGTCATGAGGTTGCCATAAGTAATAATCTTACGTTTCACTGCTTCTCGCATCTCCCTGCATGAGAAATATCAAATCCAGCCTGTGCACAGATGCAACAATAAAATGTGCTGGTGTGGGGCTGCTTATCACCTTTTTGGTACAGTAAAAAACAATTTTTTACCCTGAGAATCAATTTAAAATTATCATTTCATAAACATACACACATTCGCAACAGAATGACTCACACAACAAACCTGGGACAGAAACCAGGTCTGCACTGCTGTTGGTGAAAGCAATAATAGTCTCCATTGGATTTGCTGACCTAGATGGAGAAACACAGCTGTGTACCGTGTGCAGGAGAAGTAAAGAACACACACCAGGAAAACAACATTTCCAAAACCCATATTTCTGACAGGTATAACCCCCAGAATATTCATTACAGACCGGCTGTATCAAAAGACATCTCATCTGTCCTCAGTGACACATCCTGAGTCTCACATCCTTCAGATCAGTTTGTGCACAGCCACACAGGTGCACACACACACACACACACACACACACACACACACACACACACACACACACACACACACACACACACACAGACTATTTTAAACCCCTGGAGAAATGAAACCCAATTTTTGGAATAAAGAATTTTTTTTTTTCCTGCAAGTTTTATATGTTGTAAGCACAACTAGCAATGTATGAGTAATGTTCTAGGAAATGAGGCAGGATGCTCATTGCATTATGTGTATATACTCATTGTAGGCTTTCTTTCAGTAAATCCAAGCATAATCATTAAGAATGACGGAATATGCAGGCTACTAATCTATTATTTTAAGAGAATAAATCGAAAGAAATATTTATTTAAAGAGAATAGAAAACACAATGGTCTGCAATGCATGCTTCAGCTGGCAAGACTTCACAAAAAGACACAATGGGCATAAGCTGACAAAATTATTAATGAACAGATTAAAACAATAGGGGCACTACCCAATGAAATAAAAGGGCTGACAAAGGACTAGATCTAAAGCAATAACCATATAGACAAAAAGTAACCAATGCACACAGAGAAGCTTATGAGTGTTTTAAGATAAAACCATTAGCTGACCAAATTCCACTGATTCCACAGCCATCAATGACTGAGCGAAAAACTTGCATTGTGCTCCCTTATCAATAATAATGGTACTACACAAACATCTGTCTGTGAGTTTAGGTATGTATAAAATGGCTCATAATGCTTTCTACAGCTCAGAAAGATGTTCAGTAACTGATTGCCTTTGTGTGTACTGGTTGGTAGTTTTTGTGTCATAAAGGGAAAGGGCTGGCTGGTGGGTGGGAAAAAGCAACACAGTGAACCAGAACAAGCAGTGCTCACCATGCTGGGAATCATCTTTCACTTTTTCTAAAACTTGTATCCCAATCTTTCAACACAACATGACTTCAGAATGAAAAAGCTGACACATTGTAATTTGACTGATTCAGTACTTTAAAAGGTTAGCTTTCATATCTTCCAAATCTAATCTATATAGCAAAACTGGATTCAATCTAACCGCACCACTATACAGTGTACAAGATCCAGGTACTGCACATAGTGTCTTTTTCTTCTTCTTCTTTCAGCTGCGACCCCTAATGGGAGTCTACATCTGCCTTTTTCAAACCAACTACCTGCATGTCTTTCCTCACCACATCCAATAAACCTTGGCCTTCCTCTTTTTCTCCTTCCTGGTGGCTTCATCCTCAGCATTCTCCTACCAATATATCCCATGTCCCACCTCTGCACATGTCCAAACCATCTCAATCTCACCTCCCTCACCTTGCCCCTAAAACAACCTACATGCTCTCTTCCTCTTATAAACTAATTTCTAAATCCTGTCCATCCTCATCACTCCCAATAAAAATCCCACCTCCTGTCTTTTACTCGATGCCATTGTTTCTAATCCATACAACATTGCAGGTCTCACCACAGTCCTATACACTTTCCCTTTCACTCTTGCAGATACTCTTCTACCACAAATCACTACTGCCATTCTTTTTCACCCACTCCACCCTGCCTGCACTCTTTTCTTCACTTCTCTAACATGCACATAGTGTATACACTGCTTAGAGTATGCTGTTATCATTGCAAGCTCAGCATGTCTACCTATTGCTACATTATGCAATAAATTAAAGCTTATTTATCATTTTGAATTGTTTCTTAGTTTGAGTGTACAAATTTCATTGTCTATACATGCTTATACTATGGTCAGTCTGTATGCCCGATTCTGATTGGCTGGAAGGGGTATATTCAAAACACCACTACTAAGAAAATGTTTGATTGAGAAAAAAAAAGCACCAGGAGTTAACACCAACAGCTCCATTATTATTATTATTAAGTAGAGTTGCCTTACAAATGCACATTATTTACACATCTCTCACTCACTCTAATAACTATTTATTTACAGTCATCCATATAACAAAAAAGAATTATGGCACTACTTTTTCTATATGTATGATTTAGAGAAGCAGAATTCTAGATTGTAGATTATTTTTTCTTTGTATATATAAAACAACTAATAAAAATTTTATCATTCTATTAATTCAGTAAAAACTGACTGAATGGATACAATTATTTTATTTTTTATTAGTTATTTAAAATAAATAATTAAGTGTGTTACAATGTTTTGATGCATTCTGCTTTACATCAGATGTATTTTCACCTCACACTCATAACACACACCTCATCATGGATTATGACTTAAGTTATACTGTACACAAGACAAATTTAAAACATGGAACTGAGGCTAGAACATAAATGCAAGGCAAGGCATAATTCTCCAAATCCACAAAATTATCCTTTAAATTATCCAGATTGTCTGTGCATTTTATCCTACCACAAATGTCATGGAGAAGGAAAAAAAATTGTCTACTAGCATCCTACAAACTGACACATTATGTTCACACATTGCCAAGGCACTGAAGGAAGCTCTTTATCAGTATCCTGAGTGTCAGTATGGTCTCAGCAGGCTAGCAGGACAGCTGACCATCTAAGATTTTTATTGGTTTAGACACAATGCATACACCCGTGACAGATTAGTCTAAGACAGGTTTACTGCTCATGGCCTCGGAGACATAAAACATTTCATAGGTTTGCTGTTTACAAATGCCAGACATCACATTTTTATAGATCTGGTCACACAAAGATTGCTTCCTCAACAGGACATCAGGTTGTTTTTAAAGACAACCTGTTCTGTACAGACAGAAGAGCTGGAGGATATCATGTTGGTTAATTTGGATGAAGCTCTAGTGCTTCATGAACATGAGGCACTTTAAAGTTTAAAGTGCACTCTTAAGTGCCTGAGTTTGTATGTGTAACAATATTCTTGAAATTACATGAAATTGCTAATAATTGTGAATTTCTACATAAGGTTCTTCCAGAGGAACAAGCTGAGATACCCAATCTCCCAATCTTACAAATAGTTTAGAGAAAAATCTTTTTTTAAGAAATCTCAGTTCCAAAGAACCGGTTTAAATAACAATTTTATTTCTCACATACTGGCAAATAATATTGACTGTATACTGACCGAAATCTTGGGTTCAGTCAAAATGTAGGGGTTGTAGTCAGTGGCTGCTTTTGCTGCTTCTGAACTGGTACCAGGGAACTGCTTGCCAAAACACCCACGCAAAAATACTTCAGAGTTTATTAAAGAGAAAATTATACAATTAAGAGGAATAACTTATCATTCTCATTCTTGTCTGTGTATCACTGCCACATAACTGTAACCTACAGAATGCATTGCTTGAATTTCTGGTTAGTCAATTAAAATCATCTGTAAGGTAAAGAGCCATTAGTAAGCAGAGGGCTATAGGCAGCATAATAAGGCTTGTGGAGCTTATTTGTCCTTATGTGATGTACATGACTGCAGCATTTACCAAAATGAAGAACAAAGAATTTGTACAGTATAAAGTCTAAAAGAGATGGAATGTATATACATTATACCACAGTATATTCAAAATATTCTTTGTCAATATTCTTGACAAATGTCAGTGACACATTTTTTTTTTACAAAGTTTAAAGACAAATACATTTAACATCTTGAAAGATTAAAGCAGAATAAGATTTATAAAATGTACAATATAATACAATATAATAGCAATAAAATACAAATTTGAAATTAAAATAGAAAATTAATAAATACATTAAAATAAATTCATGATACAGTAGCCAATTATCAGTGCAATATATGCAAAAACAAAATTGTAGTTAAAGGTAGTAGGTATTGTGCAGTGAAGCCTGAGCTCTAGTCCTTTGATAAAACTAAGAATGGTAAATTCAAGATACCCTTGAAACATGTAAAAAGCATAATCATGTAATTGTTCCATACCGTCGCCGTTCAGATGCAGAAACTCCTGCAAAGGTGCATTGTGAATTAGCGTTAATATTTATCTTCAGGAACCGTTCCTTCTGCTCAGGGTCACAATGTCCACATTAGCGACATGTGGCACATGTGCATGTGTGCATAAATGATGCACATTTGATTCTGTTCCATTAAGTAAAATTCTCAATGATCAGCTCAGATCAGAGTTTGTTGCAGTAAGAGGTAAGATGTGATAAATGAGTTTCATCTGAGACACATTGTGTTTATTTACCACAAAGTCTGAAGTGGCATTTCTGCTGATGGATCTCTTATGAATATGGAACAAAGCATAGCTAATAATAGCTAAGGGAAGCAGCAAAGCACAGTGTTGTTTGGACTGGGACAACTACTCTCTAGAGTCTGTGACTATCTATCTATCTATCTATCTATCTATCTATCTATCTATCTATCTATCTATCTATCTATCTATCCATCCATCCATCCATCCATCCATCCATCCATCCATCCATCCATCCATCAACAAAATTATTAGAATTTTTTAGTCAATGTTTTTGTTACCGTTAATGGCTGCGTTTTAACCTACATATGAAAATCATCATTAGCACCTGCTTGGAATAATTGATTAATCATATACCTGAATCTGATCCTACAAAATCCAAGTAACATACAAGCGTACAAAGTGTGCAAGTGTAAGAACTGAAAACCAAACATAGTCAAACCAAAAAAACTGATTTCATTTGGATTTCTCTCCTGTTCATTTCCTTTCCATTTTTGGTAACTTATAAAAGTTGATTATAAACACCGAAAGCATTCCCACTTTAGATAATTTTTCACAACAGCCTAAAACTTTTGCACACACATACACACACACACACACACACACACATATATATATATATATATATATATAAAATTATTTTAATTTTTTGCACAATAATGTCAATATTAAATTACATTGCTTATTGAATTGTGGAAAAGTTAAAATGTTCATTGTGTAAACATTCAGCTACATTATTTATTATACATTATTCATAGTAATGAAGCCAAGATCAAATACATTTTAGATACATGCACCTGGGTTGGAGTGGAAGATCTTGAGTGGCTGTCAGGGTACAGACCCCGAATCGGAAGCAGGATTAGCGGGGAACAGTCTATTATGTTTTGCGGTAAACAGAGCACAATACAGAGTCAGAGAACGTATAAACCGTAACACAGGTTGAGTCCGTAAAGGCGGAATAATCTTTGGAACAGGTACAATCCACAGGGAAGGTATATAATCCACGGCATGTGAGTAATCCACGGAACCAGCAGGAAATGCTGGCAGTCTAGGTTAGGTCGGTCACCGTAGCCATAAAATAGGTCCGACACGAGTAAAATGGGAATAAGAGCTTATATGGGGAATCGATAATGAGAGACACCTATCTCTTGTTAATGCCAGAATCAGCAGAACAAGGCATTGTTGGTGGATTGGTGGAGCCTAGGTGAGACGATGCCTTCAGAGGGACATGGAGGTACGATGGCACATCTGGAGGGGCTTGGCGGTGACGTTTTGCAGGCAGCGGTACGACGTCCCTTTCATGGCCAGGCGACGGTACGACGTCCCTTTTGCGGCCAGGCAATGGTACGACGTCGCTTTCGTGGCCAGGCGGCTGTACAATGGCCCTTGGAAAACCCTGGGACTGCGACGGAGGGACCAGGAGGTACAATGGAATTGCGAGGGAGGGACCTGGAGGTATGATGGCACATCTGGAGGGGTTTGGCGGCAACGTTTTGTCCGTGTTGCGGTCTGGCAGCGGTCAGCCTCCACACGGCCAGGTGGTGGTACAACGTCTCTTTCATGGCCAGGCAGCGGTACGACGTCCCTTTCGTGGCCAGGCGGCGGTACAACGTCCCTTTTGTAGCCAGGCAATGGTACGACGTCCCTTTCGTGGCCAGGCGGCTGTACAAAGGCCCTTGGAAAACCCTGGGACTGCGAGGGAGGGACCTGGAGGTACGATGGGACTGCGACAGAGGGACCTGGAGGTACTATTTCACATGTGGAGGGGTTTGGCGGCTAAGTTTTTGTCTGTGTTGCGGTCCGGCGGCGGTACAACCCCCACACGACCAGGTGGTGGTACAACGTCCCTTTCATGGCCAGGCAGCGGTACGACATCCCTTTTGCGGCTGCTGGAGTGGAGCGGCGTGCTTGGAGGAACTGAATGTGCAGACATGGAGATCTGCCGTTGTCATCCCAAAACATCCCCAGGAGTTGCCTGATAAAAACGCGTAAGAAAGGCGTAAAAACTAAAATCGCATCCCTTAGCGCTCCACAGCCTGCTGGCTCTAGAGAGAGCATCTCCAGACAGATGGGAAATACAAAAGGCGACCCTGGCCCGCTCGGTAGGCAATTGGGATGACTGCACATCCACGTACCTGCCGACGCTCCATGATCTGCGAGGAGCGGCAGCGAGCATCCAGGTAAAATCCGAAGTGGAGTTCTGCTGCCGATCTATCATGGTGGGGCAATTCCGTTTTCAGTTTCAGTATTGGTCGGACCTCTGTCAGGGTACGGACCACGAATCGGAAGCAGGAGTAGCTCTATCATGTTCATTGTGGTAAACAGAGCACAATACAGAGTCAGAGAGCGTATGAACCGTAACACAGGTTGAGTCCGTAAAGGCGGAATAATCCTTGGAACAGGTACAATCCACAGGGAAGGTATATAATCCACGGCACTTGAGTAAGCCATTGAACCAGCGGGGCATGCTGGCAGTCTCGAGTTAGGTCGGTCACCGTAGCCATAAAGTAGGTCCGACATGAGTGAGATAAGAATGAGAACTTATATGGTATATATAAGAGCTGATAACGAGTTCAAACAGGTGCCATTAATACAGGTAACAAGTGGGGGACAGAGAAGCCTCTTAAATGAGAAGTTACAGGTCTGTGAGTGCCAGAAATCTAGCTTTGTTGTAGGTGACCAAATTCCAAGAATAATTTGCTAATAAATTATTTAAATAATAAATAATTTAACTAATTTAACTAACTAATTTTTTCTCTTTTTTTCTCATAGTTGAAGTGTACCTATGATGAAAATTACAGGCCTCTTTCATCTTTTTAGGTGGGAGAAGTTGCACAATTAGTGGCTGACTAAAAAATGGATCATAAGACTGGTGTGCTTTTTTAACATACCATTCCACATAGTCCATTTTGCTGTAATAATAAGCTCCACTGTTCTGGGTAGTTGTTCCACTAGATATTGGTGTGTGCTTGTGGAGATTTGTGCTTATTTAGCTGCAAGGGTGTAAGTGAATGCATGTTCTGATGTAGGGTGAGGAAGTTTGGGGTGCAATCAGCTTTCCAAATTATCCCAAAGGTGTTCGTTCACTCATGTTAACCATTTCTTCATAAAGCTGGCACAGGGGCCTTGTCATGCTGGAACAGGATTTGGTCTCAGAGTTCAAGTGAAGGAAAAAAATAAATGCTAGCACATCCAAAGACATCCTACATGACTGTGAGCATAAAACTTTGTGGTAATGGTTCGGTGAACCATTTGGTAACCATGTTTTGGTAAGAAGCTAGAAAAGTCCTGGGAAGTTGTTACCATAGAAAACATAAATGCATCAACAATGTTGTAATCTAAAATGGGTAAACTTTAGTACTTCAACAAAGCATGATGTTTTGCAGGTTAAAATCCTGCCCAGTCTCTCCTGATTACTAAAAAAAAAACCCTGCAGCTTATTTTATATTCACAGCACATTTTCTGTGTGTGAATATTAATATATAATTTTATAAAATATAAAATTTTGTTTAGAATATATATATATATATATATTTAGTTTTTTAGCAAAGCCCTGTTTTTCAGCACGTCCTCTGACAGCTAGACATGTAGCATGTTCCGTTTTCCTGTTTTGCTCTTAGCCTAGCATAGTTTAGCATAGTTTTTGATATGTTTAATAAACCACTTGTCACATTTCACTTTTTTTGTCTGGTTCATCTCTGGTGTTGGCTGTTCTATTACATCTTGAGATCAATTTAATAGACAGGAAACAATTTTCAAGAAAGATTATGCGGGGGACATCTCCTGCACAAAGCAAACATTAATGGCTACAGCACATATATTATGACACACAGTTCAGGAGTTGCAGGCTGTAGACAGAGAAGGGTCAGCACAGGGCATGTTGTTTATGACTGGATCTTGAAAAAGGCCAAAATGGACTTGTATAAATGCACAGCCAGTGGGCTTTATCTCCCCTTCCTTCATAAAGAGTGTCTGAAAATGTTCTTCCACAGAGCCTGTAAATCTGCATGATGGAGAACCACTTTAGACAGTAAATATCGTTTATGACTCGGCTGCCTGCTGGAACATTAGTGGAACAGAAGTATAATATATTCAGAGTCAGCAGCAGCTACATTTATATCAGTGGAAGAAAACTGTTCTTACACGCCTATTTTCTGCAAGGTTTTTAAGGACTGGAACTACTGGACATGATTTCTGGACAAATTAATGCTGCTTTAAAATGTGTAGAATTGATCCAATTAGGCTCTATTAGGCTCAGTGCAGTAAACAGAAGATTTCTATCAACAACAGTAAGTGTGGCTAAGGAAATCAGCATAATCATTTCCACCTACTGTATGTTATCTGTTCTATATTAGCACACACAGTTATCTGATAGGATGCTTTAATTTCTTTAGAGAAGTCATTTTTCTGTTGCAACACAAGATGGTAGCAAAGCATTTACTTTTGGTTAAATTACCTTTTGTGTTGCTTATACTGTACATCATTACACATCAAAACAGTCAAATGATGCTGCTCTGTGTATAGCTTACACTTGCTTCATTAGCTCTTTGTATTATTTAATGTTCTGTATTGAAACTTTATGGGGTTTTTGTGTTGGAGGGGTCTCCACTTCTTCAAAATAATTTGTGGTTCTAGATTCAGCCTTGATCTAGGATATACTGCATAGAAAATGTTCATGTATGTATTTTTTTTTTTTATTATTATTATAAATGTTTTGTTTAAACAGGCTTTATAAGGAAATCCTTTGTTATAGAATCCAATATAGAAAATGTTTCTGCAATGATTCTTCAAAAGATCTTGGTCACTGGATCTTTGCATTTTAAAACAGTTCTTGCAATGAGCATAGAATTCTGAAGGATTTGTCTAGAGGGTGCCCTAGGGTTATCTGGAGTGACAAAGTGTACAATTATACAAGTGAATTTGCCCAACAGTGGCAGCTTGGTAGTGCTAGAGATGAATTTTGTGACCCTTTGATTGAAGCCGAACAACTTATCCATTAAGCTACCACTTCCCTCCTTTTGTTACCGAACCACCAGCCACGACTCCCTCCGTCACTCAACACTCTCGCTCAATCTCTCCCTCCTACTAATCACCTACACCTGTCTAATCACCTACACTTGTCCTCCATTTACTAATCCCCTTTATAAGGTCCCTAGTTCCCTTTACTCACTGTCCGATCTACAGGTAACTACCATAGATCATTACGGACTACCTACTGCTCCTGTTCCTGTGCTTCCGTGCGCCTGGTTACGCGTCGCAAAAAGCACTCAGTTAAGTGTACCAATTGCTCCAGTCACCCCTCTTGTCTGTGTATGTTTAGACAAATTGTTTTACTCCTGGTTTTTGACGCCTGGTCTATCCATGACACCTTTATAAAAAAGGCCTTCCAGTGGTTCTTCAAGGGTTCTTTGTATAGTTATTGCTTCATATATTCCTAAATTAGATCTAATCGTTTTCTGATCATCAAAACACTGTGTTCTAGCATTCTACACCAAAAGCAAAACAAATCTGAAGTACTGCATGCATTAAAGTTCTAGAATAAACATTTTCAAATGCATCAGACTTTTCAATTTTTGGCTGTGATTTTAAAAGTTCTCTGGATAGAAATTCTTGGCATCTTAAAACTTACTTCCCCAGAGAGATACACCTAATGTAAAGTGCCTGTCAAAAGTTTGGAAATACCTAGTGCAGGGGTCACCAACATGGTGCAAGGACAACATGAGTAGCCTGTGGGCCTTGATCAGTGTCTTCACATAGATGAATATCATCAATTATTAATAATAACATACAATAAAATGTAAATTGAACAAATCTGTTTTTTCGAATAAACTGAAAACTGTGTGTATTAAACTGGTAGCCATTCAGATTAATCGGTACCCAAGAAGTAGCTCTCAGTTTCAAAAAGGTTGATTAGATTAGATTAGATTAGATTCAACTTTATTGTCATTACACATGTACAAGTACAAGGCAACGAAATGCAGTTTGGGTCTAACCAGAGTGCAATTACAGCAAGTGCAGGATATACAGTTTTTACATGATTTACATAGTTAAATAGAATGGTAATATAGACTATAAACAGTAATTTAAATATGAATATGTACTATATGTAAAACACAATATACAGAGTAGTGTATATATATGTACTATAATATATATATAATTACAGATGAATATATGTACTATGAACAATAATATACAGATGAATATATATATATATATATATATATATGTATTATGAACATGCTATACAGATGCCTATTACTATCCACAGAGATTTACAGAAGGATATATATATGTATTATGAACATGCTATACAGATGCCTATTACTATACACAGAGATTTACAGAAGGATGTGAGCGGTGAACATAATAATATTGCTATAGCTGTAAACAGAGAACGGGTATATGTACAATGGTGGTGGTTTATTGTGAGCAGCAATAAAAAAAAGAGCAGTGTGCAAATAAGCATATTGTGCAAATAAGCATATTTGTGTAACAGTCCGTGCAACAACAAAGTGTAAGGTGAGAGATAATCAGTGTCTTGGTGAGCATAAGTTTTTGTTTAGAGAGTCCATTAGCAAAGAGTGTGAGGTGTGGGGGGAATGTAGTAGTGTATCAGTGAGTGTCAGAGTTCACTAGAGAGACAGCTCTAGGAAAAAAGCTGTTCTTTAGTCTGCTGGTCCTGGTCCGGAGGCACCTGTAACGCCTGCCGGAGGGCAGAAGAGTGAACAGTCTGTGAGCGGGGTGAGAGGAGTCCTTAAGAATGCTGCGAGCTCGACGCAGACAGCGTTTCTTCTGGATGTCCTCCATGGCTGGGAGTGGAGTCCCTGTGATGCGCTGGGCAGTTTTCACCACCCGCTGCAGTGCCTTACGCTCAGCAGCAGAGCAGCTCCCATACCAGACTGTGACACAGCTGGTCAGGATGCTTTCTACTGCGCAGCGGTAGAAGTTCACCAGGATATCCGAGGAGAGCTGATTTTTTTTAAGTGTCCTCAGGAAAAAGAGGCGCTGGTGAGCCTTCTTGACCAGGCTGGAGGTGTTGATGTTCCAAGACAGGTCTGCCGAGATGTGGATCCCCAGGAACTTGAAACTGGAGACACGCTCAACAGCTATCCCGTTGATGTGGGTGGTGTCATGTGATGACCTGACCTAGTGTTTCATTATTTTGGAGAGACACACGAATGTTTCAAATGGATGTTGAAAATTATGTAATGCAAAGGTACAATATTTTACTTTGACCAAACAAATATATAAATGTACAGATGATAAACATTATTGTCCCCTACAAAAAAATATCCTCCCTTGATTTACAATAACACGAATAACAGATTTACAGCATGAACAACAACTTTACAAACTCTTGGCATCTGGACAGTTTATTTCTTTAAAACATTCTTCTGAAATACTTCCCCATGCCTCTTGTAAAAATTGCCAACAGTTTTATTTTGCTTGTTGGGTATTTCTTTCTGAACTTGTGATCTAGTTAATCTCAGAGAAGTTAAATAGGATTTAGGTGCAGTGACTGGGCAGGCTATTTAGTGATAGATAACACTCCAGCCAACTGTTTGTTCTAGAAATAACACTTATAGAGCTTACAAGGGTTAATTAAAGGTCATTTGGATAGTTAAAGTTTTGTTTTGTAGCTTTCAAATGAGTTACAACGAAATAAACTAAAACACTTTTAAACATTTTATGGATATACTTTAAAATATAGTGTAACTGCTACTGTATATTTATGACTTGGTTATTTAAAAATGTTACTTGGTTATTACTAAAGTTATTTGTCAGCTTAAATATTTAAAAATGTATATTCATGGACATGTTTAATGCTTTATGTTTCCTTGCATAGAAAGTTACTTTATGCATAAAACCTTGCATACCGTTTAAAAAGAAAATGGCAATTAGCTATTAAAAAACTAACAATGAATGAATGCTGCTAATACCTCCAGCTGAACTACACTATTGACTGTTAGAGAAGGAGCTCTTTGGCCAGAGCGCCATTACACCATTAACATCCCATTTAAAAATCTAGAGATTTGGTGCAAATGCAGCAATTACCAGGAGCTGTCTCTGTGCCATCAGCACAGGTGGTGAGGAGGAGAGCCTTTCTCACATCTACAGTGCTCCATGAACAGAATAACTACACTCTCCCTGAAGAGGATTATACTCCTGGAGCAGCTTTAAATACAGTGAAAAAGATGCCAAATTTTGCAAAAGTATGTGGAAAAATGTAAGAACAATATTTTACACAATCAAACGAATGTCACGATGCATTATGTAAGTTGTAAAAATAAACAAGCAATCAGGTTTGTTTAAAAACCATCTGGTTTGACCCTGATTTACCCTTCCTCTCTTTTGTAAAAATTCATCCACTAAAAGTCCACCGCCCTTTTTTTAGTTCTTGTTAAAAAATATTTATTCTCCAAATACCACATTCTAAAAAAAAACCTCAAGGGGAATTTTTTCCCCAAAAATCTTTCAGGTCTTATGTTGGTGTCTAATCATTAGAAAGCTAAAAATTCCTTAATCCTTAAGGAACACGTTTAATCAGACAGGATGAATTATTCAGTAAGAATAATAAAAGCAACAGGGCATGCAGTTTCAAGAGTAAAGGATGTGAATATGGACTCACTGCTGCTTCATGGAAATTAGGATAAATAACAAATTGCTATTTTTTTTCTGTCAGGTTTATTAATATATAGTAAATACACCCAAATTTTGTTTGCCATTCAGCAATTTAATTATTAATCCTATATGATGGAGCACAGAGTCCAATAATTGGGCAGAGCATTTCTCTAATTTTAAGAACAAGCACAAATTTGGAACATAATACTCATGGTTATATAACTGGGTGTAGTAATTTAGAGTAATCCTCGTCCATCCCTGGTTTAAAATACAATTAAAAAAAAAAACAGATTTTATTGTCATCTTGATCAATAATTGTAACGCTTTACCAAAATCTGATCAGAAAATGTTGATGTTCTACCTATAACTAATATAAGGTTATATTATATATTATCTCCAGCTCCATTGGCTCCATCTTCAAAAAAATGCTTTCTTTATCTAGCTCTAGATCTGTATCTAACCTTTAGAAACATAGCATTTTCTTTCTTTTTATAAAAGGTTATTGAAGAATTTAGTGGTATGGTTTTTAGTTTCCAGTATGGGATGTACTTTTACCCTTTGTGGTAAAAAAAGGCATCCTTAAATTGATCTACACGTAACCTTTAAATGCCCCTATAAAGAGAGAAACTGATGTACGTATAACATTTTCAAAAACCAAGTACTTATCGATGAGGTAAAGATTTATGACGTGTTTAAAACTTGGGCTAGTAATCTTCAGTGTCAGTATGTTGCTACAATGAAAAGGGTGGGTATAGGATATGATAATCAGAGAGTCAACATTTACTACTACAGCCCCCAATAACTAGGCTACTTTCACTGAATAACTTTACATTTTGGTAAACAAGAATATTCATATGCACATATTATAATAACATAAGTATTATGCTGGTTAATATTATATAGACACCTGTCAATCACACCGATGTTTATTTTCCTTAACATTAGTTGATCACAAAATCCTACAGTCACACTGCAATATCTAGTAGAAATTCTTCAAAGCAGGAATGAAGGTTATTAGATTAGGTTATTAAAAAAGCAAACAAAAGGGGACAATACATCTGGAATGTGATGTTCATAAATGTACCTAATGTGCAAATGTCAGGTGTCCACAAACATTTGGCTTTGTGGTGCAATTTATGGACGTGGGATGTGAACTTCTGGGAGTATTAACTTTTTTTCTCATAGTTTCTTGTGATTTATTGCAATTTTACCGTGGTTAGTAGACTGTTTGCTGACTGTAGGCACTAATAAATTGGACAGTTTTTTTTGTGGACATGTCTCATTGTGCTGTTAGATAGATGCAAATCAGTAATCAATTTTACACAATTAAGGAGGGATGAGTTCCCTGGTTATTAAAAATCTTTTTGGAAGATCTTCCAGGTTTCAGATAACATACATTATTATTATTGTTATTATTATTATTATTATTATTATCATCATTATAATAATCATTGTTATTATTATTTTATTTTGTAATGGTTTATGACCCATAAATGTTATGCGTTTTTTTTTTCAATTACTAAAAAAACCTAAATCTAAACTGAGATCGTTAAAGTTAAATAGAGGAAGGAAGAAAAAGGAAGGAAGGAAGAAAAAAAGAGAAGGAAAGACGCTCGATGCTTCAGGCAGCATATTGATTACTTTGGGTCCATTCAAAGGATTGCTTTCATCGATTGCGCATAATTTGCTTCTGGGTGCAATAAGTAAAGAAAAAAAAAAAAGTTTTATGACGCAAAGGAATTGACAGTGCACCGGAAGCTGCTCAAAGGAATCGAAATGAACTTTCTTAAAATATATATTAGTTGATTTGAATTACAGTGCGTCCTGGAACGTGCAGCGTTGCACATAAATGATCCAGTCCATGAGGAGACAAAATTCAGCACCGCAAGTGCTGACCGCAAGCGCGCGCGCGCGCGTGCGTGCGTGCGTGTGTGTGTGTGTGTGTGTGAGAGAGAGAGAGAGAGAGAGAGAGAGAGAGAGAGAGAGAGAGAGAGAGAGATCAGTTCTTCACTGCCTTCCTCTGATGAAACACGCACATGCCCAAGAATCTCTTTGCTTTTAACTGGGACCTTTTTCACTTCAGCGAACAAGAAGAGAAAAGTTTTCTTCGCCTGAGATAAGTCTGAGCTGGACTTAGAAGTTGCATGTAAGATGATGTGAAGATAGTCCTAGTTTCCTGTCTTTTTATTTTGCGTAAATAATGGAGAACTTCACTTTAACCAACCACACTTTGGGCCCCTGGATGGACCACAGTTTAGAATACAAAGTATTTAGTGCTCTTTTGGTCTTCATCATATGCGTGTTGGGAATGATTGGGAACGTGATGGTGATCCTGGTGGTGCTTACTACGAAGCACATGCGCACACCGACGAACTGCTACCTGGTGAGTTTGGCCGTGGCGGATCTGACGGTGCTGACAGCCGCTGGCTTGCCGAGCGTCGCGGACAGTGCGTACGGCTCGTGGGTGTTCGGCCACGCGGGCTGTCTCGGCATCACCTACTTCCAGTACTTGGGCATCAATGCGTCTTCGTGCTCCATCACGGCGTTCACGGTGGAGAGGTACATCGCCATCTGCCACCCCATCAAGGCGCAGTCGCTGTGCACGTACGCGCGCGCCAAACGCATCATCCTGGCCGTGTGGCTTTTCACGTCGCTCTACTGCGTCATGTGGTTTTACCTGAGTGACACGCAGGAGCTCGTGCGCGGCGACGTGACCGTCGTGACCTGCGCCTACAGAGTGTCCCGGGAACTTTACTTACCCATTTACTTCTTCGACTTCGGCGTGTTTTTTGTGCTGCCGCTCGCGCTCGCGACTGTCCTGTACGGACTGATCGCGAGGATCCTGTTCCTGAACGCTTTGCCTGAACAGAAGGTTAAGAACGGCCACTACGGCTCCGGGATCAAACACTCCGTCCAGTGCTCGAGCACCACGGCGGCCTCGCGCAGACAGGTGAGTCTCATACGCACGTGCATCAGGGAAAAACACACGCGCGTGCATCAGCCTTACGAACTGAACAGAAACTAATCACAACTGGAGATGCATTTTCACAACACCATGCATTCAGACATGTAAAGAGTAATGACTTGTTCGAATTAATAAAAGAAAAATATAGAAGCACGTATACAGCACGTGCAAGGTAATCTTGAAAATAAACATATCTTAAGAAATCATAGATGCAACCAGGTGGAATACCAGTTGAACAATAACTTGCATTTAAATGTAAACAAATATAAATGTGTCATGCAAACATGGCGTGATAAAAGCATCGTGGAAACAGCACGTGAAAATAAATCCAAAGCATGTAAAACTCACGTGATTAGAAATGCATCATGGAAACATGACGTGCAAAAACAGGATGTAAACATCATATTTATAAATCACATATGAGAATAAAGCACATGGGAACTTAAATCAATCATATTTGAATAACAGAGGTAAAAAAAAATACAGCATGTATTTATGTATACTGTATTATATACTGTATCATGTAAAGTGGAAGCATAAACATGAGCCTGAGGTAAATACACTTGGACAAAAGGTTAGGCCAAGGACCCTGAAATGTTCTATATTCTGTTCACTGGTTTGAGCTGAGGGTTTTCCTGTCAGAGACAAAATATTCCAGTCTTTCAAAAATCATTTGTTACATTCAAATCCAGCTTTTATACACTGTAGAAACTTTTACAGATGACTTAAATATAAGATTGAAAGACAGAGTGAATATATATGTTCATTCATTTAACAGACACCTAACCATAAGACTGGTATGTGCTTAATAAACATCACTTTTCACGTTTAGTCCCTATTTGCTGAAATACAGTATTAAGCTCCACTCTTCCGGGCAGATGTTCCACTACGGAGTGTGTTTGTGAAGATTTGTGCTCATTCAGCCACAAGGGTGTTAGTAAAGTCTGGTACTTATGTAGGGTAAGGAGGTCTTGGGTGTAGTCAGCATTCCAATTCATCCCAAAGATGTTGATCGGGTTGAGGTTAAAGCTTTATAGCAGGCAACTGAAGATCTTCTACTCCAACCCATGTAAAGTATAACTTCATGGAGCTGTGGTATTGTCATGCTGGAACAGGTTTAGGTTTTCGAGTTCATGGTGGGGAATGTAATTGGGACTCAGGTGTCCCAATACTTTTGTTCATATAGTGTATGCATGCATGAAGTATTTAATCTGTGATATGCAACATTGTAGGTTAATCGCTGATAATTGGTGTATATGATAAACAGTATTATAGAACAGGGTTTATAGTGGAGAATCTTTTTTGATAGAATTCTGGTGCAATAAAAAAAAAAAAGCACTGTTACAACATATAAAAATTAAAAACAAAAATCACAGCCTTACCAGTTCTTTGGTATTGATCCATAGGCTATACACTCAGTTAACTCAATACAATCACATAAAACAAAAGGTTCAAACTCTCTGTGTCGGAACAGATTCGAGAGGGTTTCTTTAGAATACAAAGCGGCTGTAACTTTCATTTGCAGGCTAAAATGCACTCATGTGGTTTTTCCCCCTTTGGCAGGTGATAAAGATGTTGGCAGTGGTGGTGGTTCTGTTCGCAGTGCTCTGGATGCCTTACCGCACCCTCGTCGTGGTTAACTCCTTCCTCCATGAGGCTTACCTGGACCCCTGGTTCCTGCTTTTCTGCCGCACCTGCGTGTACCTAAACAGCGCCATCAATCCTGTTATCTACAACGCCATGTCACAGAAATTCCGCGCCTCATTTAAGAGGCTCTGCCGATGCAGTTCGAAGGCGCAGGCAAAGCAGACAGCCTACAGCGTGGCCCTGACTTACAGTACTGCTAAAGAAACATCCATGATCGAAAGCACAGACCATTTCTCCACAGAGATCGATGATCTGACAGAAGTGCCGAATAATCTAAGAGAAGAGCTGACACCTAATTAGATGGTTCTTGAGCTGTGATATGTAATCAGGGATCTTTTACAAGCGACACTTACGTATAAAATGTATAGTACACTCATTATACACTCATATACACATGCTCATTCATGTAAATATGATGTTTAATAAGCTAAGCAAGTGGATAATGAGATTCTTCTTTGCACATCACAGTTTTTAAGTGTGGTTATGAGTCACTTTAATATTCTTGTGAGTCCAAACAGGCGATTCTATTCTTCTTTAATCAGCATTTTTCCTCACAAACCCTGCTGCTGAGTGGATGTTTCGTGCTCTGTAGACTTTATAGAATGCTATCCTAAACAATCATCATACAACCTCTCTGTATTCTGATGTATGGACATAAAAATCAAACTGAAGCTCTTGATATGTATCTGCTTTGCAGCATGATACATGATTGGGTCTCTGGATAACTCCATGATTGTCCAGATGTACAGATGTTCCTAATTAAGTGGACTGTGAATGTATATTTGTATCAGATCATATATACTGTCAATGCATGTTTACTGAACACATGATCCACTTAATATGAAAAATGTAAGCGAAACTGCATTTTTGGAAAATGATGACATTAATATGGTGTGGAGAATCAGGACATGTTTTATGGTAAGCAACCGTGAGGAAAACAGCAGACCTGATGTACAAAAAGTTGCCAAAGGAGAATTAAAAGATTTACCCAAACCACTGGGGTCTTGTACAGGGTTTAAAATAACATCAGGATGAGTTTTCATCTCAAATGATGAATATTGAACATTTAGTTTTTTGTTTTGGCTGGAGTAGTACCATCAAGGGTCCTTCATTAGTGCTTTAATGGTTTCTATTATATGCAAAAATGAATGCAGTATACGTTTGAGAAGATTTAAAAGTGCACATTATTCTATATTATTCCAAGTAACAGACACGCGAATTGTACAAAAGATGGAGCAGTTTAGTATGTTATTTTTGAGAGGAAGTGTGTAGCACAAGGTTGCTGTCTGTATTACTATATTTTTACTGTTCTAAGTATTTGTCTCCGTATTTGTATTCTGATTTAAACACTTGGACGTTGCCTAAAACTGTATGGTGTTTGATTTAATTTATATGTTGCTTAATTCGTTTTTGTATTTTATTTATTTTTATGAAATATGAAACCTATGAAATATGAAATCTTGATGCCATCAGAAACACTTCAATCATTATCTCATAGATTTTTCTCATAAACTGCCAGAAAACCCAAAACTTTCCTTCACATCATTATTGGTGTTTATACTTACATTTTTTTTTTTTACTGGCCCATGATAAAGTCTAACAAATTGATTCATTGTTAATAACCTCAAGCCTCATATCTGACAATTTACCAGTGGCTGCATGAAAGTAAAACATCTTAGCAGGATTCTACTGAGTACTGGGTCTCATTTAAATGCCTTGTGAAGTCGTCTCACAAGCTTTTTAAACATATCTACATTGTGCATTTCATAATTGTATTAATTTCAAACACACTATCTGTTTTATTGGAAAACTGTATTTGGTGGCATCTCTATCTGAGAGTGTAGAAACATTTACAATTAATTGTATTCCCATTATTCGCTTTTATGTATGCACCTATTCAGTATTCATTGTTCATAATACTGTTTATAGTGCTGTCTTGTTGTTTTGGAATAATATGTGTGTTTTTATGATGTCTGCAGTGCTGCTACTTATCAACCTGCCCTGATAATAAAACTAATAATAATAATATATGCTAAACTATGCTTATAATTGTATAAGAACTCAGAAGAATCAGGAGACTGTACCAATAGTCTGCCCTTCAAATGATGAGAAAATGTAAATGACACCCACACACTATGATGAGGAAAAAGATTAACCGAAAAAATTCATAAAAACAGTGAAGCACTGTGCAAGATTTGTGGAGATAAATTCAATTTGTTTGAACAAACGTGTGTATTTAGAAATGTTTTGTGTTTTGCCTTTTGCTGTTCATACTAAAAAAGTTAAAAAAATATCAGAATCGATTGCATGTTGCTTTTATTTGGCTTTGTTAACATGTAAAATGATTATAATTATTGCTATCATGAAATTATTACTGTGAATTATGCTTGTGTTTCTGATTCTTTTTTTTTTTTTTTTTGGTAGCACTACAAAAGTCTTTAACTCCCATACAAATAAATGACGTTTTTTATATGACAGGGAAGTGTGGGTTTTTAATGATAACTGTAAATTGGTTTATATTGATTGCCTGCCTACTTTATTCGTAACATTTGTCATTGAGAAAATCATGTGGCAGCTGTGCAATTTGTAATCATGCAGATGCAGGTCAAGAGCTTCAGGTAATGTCTGCATTAAATCTAGAAAAGAGGGACATGAACAAAGCTCTTGACCTGCATCTGCATTGCACGGTGCCACACGACTGGCTGATTGGAATGCGTGGACTGTGAGGGTATAATCAGATAACATAAAATATACAGTTAGTACAGGTTTACTACAGTGCTTAATGACACCACAACCAATTTAAAGTAAAGAATTTGAGAAAAACTGCATCTTTGAAAAATGTTGACATTATCAAGATGTGGATAATCAGGGCATGTTTTAATCATAAGTATGAACTCACCTCAAAATGGTGGACCTGAAGTATGAAAAGGTACCAAAGACTAAAAAAAATGAGTGCTCAAACCACTGAAATGTACCAATTTTAACAAATATATGAGGAAATATATTGATCTTTGTGACTTCATGGTTTGGTTTATGGTAGAAAGATGTACACGTTTAAATATTTCATATACTGCTGATCTGGAATTTTCACCTAATACAGTCTTTGTATTTTTTGTGTTAAAACCAACAAAACAATAAGCAATTTGCACTTTTGTGAACACCTTATGTGGTCTTTGGTTATACGGGTTTGGTATGGATTCTAAGGTGCTTTTTCAACCTCAATGTCTGTAAAGACCAATTATTTGAGTTTAAGTATCTTTACTGTCTGCTCAAACCAGTCTCTTGACATTCTTTGACAATCTCATCAACAAGGAAGTTAAACAACTGCACCCACCTACTGTTGTTTTTCTATTTATTCTGTGTAAAAATCCCAGAACAGAATGATCCGAAATAGTCATCTGACACCAACAATCATGTCAATTAAATATTTTCCTATTCTATTTGTGTGTACTGCACTGCTGCCAAATGGATAATTGGAGCAATTAAATGTTGTGCAAGTGTTCCTATTCAAATGGTCAGTGAGTGAAAAGTCTTACAATTTCCAAATAGAAAAAAAAATAATACTATAATTTAAGGGCATTATTATGTATTTGACAAATAATGAGTGCAGAGATTCAATTCAATTATATTCCAATGATAAAGCGGCCCATAAGATTGTCCTGGAGCTCCAACAGCTATAAAAATTCTTGCAGATTCATCGTGAAATCATCTCACACTATAATTATGACCTGCTCTCTGCTCTCCTCTCCGGTTTAAAAATGACCTTTTTCTTTACTCTCATTTCACCGCAATCTTTCACTCATATTAAATTTTCGTCTGACTGGTGGGTCACAGTAGACTAAAAATAAGATTGTGCATGCCAGGATAATACCATCATTATACACGTGATTAATGGGAAGCATTAAGCATTGTACAATTACACAGAAGGGATAATGACGATGATGAATGGGTTTGTGGCAGTGACAATAAATGTTTGCAAAGAATATTTTACAAAATATATGGACAACATTTATTGGGACACCTCACATTTCAGCCATTCGTATTTATTCTATAAAATGTGAGCAACAAAATTGGAGGCACACAATGGCAGAGGATAAGTTGATCTTTGGGACGAATAGGAATGTTGACTACATCCAAGGTCTCCTCACTTCACCTTCATCAGTACCTGAATTTACTAACACTCTTGTGAGTAAAGAGTGGAGGTTATTATAATGGCAAATGGGAATTGGTTTGCTCAAAAAGCCCATATGAATCTTATGCTCACTTGTCCACAAACTTTTGTCTTTGTTGTGTATGTTGTACATAGATTGAGTTTTATTTTTTTTTTCATTTTCATTCCATCAAAATGTAAATCAGACGACATAGCTGCATTTAAATCTGTGAGAGTTTGTTTAAATGAAATTTCCTCTTGGTGGGGAATGGAGGGGAAAGAAGCATGTTGTTCAGGTTGATCAGCTTCATGGTGGTGCATTCAGATTCAGGTTTATCATTTAAGATTCCAAACCACTGATTTTTATAGGAAAATAGAACAAATTAGCTTCAATTCAGGTTTTATCCGATTAATTAGATACAAAATATAAACCAAACTTTTGCAAATCCAGACGTATTATTCGGTAATCATTCTTGGCACATGTTATCCAGTCAAAGTGATACAATATTTACTTATAATACTACAATCATTCATTATTGAATCATTTTTTATCAATGGATGAAATAGACAAAGTTCATTAATACTGTTTCCTGCTGAAAGCTGTGCTTTAGTAGCTGTTTTGTGGGGTCGGACCAGACAGATTTGCATTCATTTCCAATATACATCAATAAACTTAGGGCACCTATGACCTTTGAGCAGTTAACTGGTTGTCCCTTTTTTGACCTCTTTTGGTAGGTACTAATCAATGCACCACCATTTTGAAGATGCCCTGACCACCTCATTCCATTCATTCATATATATATATATATATATATATATATAAAGGTGGTAGCTTAGTGGTATTGGTGTTTGGATCTGGAGGTCATGAGTGCATTTCTCAGCCACACCAACCTGCCACTCAAAGCACCCTGAGCAAGGTCGTCAATCCCCCAGTTTTATGAATTAAATACATTTTAGTCTCTCTGTATAAGGGTGTCTGTCATATATACAGTGAGGAAAGTAAGTATTTGAACACACTGCTATTTTGCAAGTTCTCCCACTTAGAAATCATGGACGGTTCTGAAATTGTCATCGTAGGTGCATGTCCACTGTGAGAGACATAATCTAAAAAATAAAAAATAAATCCAGAAATCACAATGTATGATTTTTAAACTATTTATTTGTATGATACAGCTGCAAATAAGTATTTGAACACCTGAGAAAGTCAATGTTAATATTTGGTACAGTAGCCTTTGTTTGCAATTACAGAGGTCAAACGTTTCCTGTAGTTTTTCACCAGGTTTGCACACACTGCAGGAGGGATTTTGGCCCACTCCTCCACACAGATCTTCTCTAGATCAGTCAGGTTTCTGGCCTTTCGCTGAGAAACACGGAGTTTGAGCTCCCTCCAAAGATTCTCTATTGGGTTTAGGTCTGGAGACTGGCTAGGCCATGCCAGCGTATGCCTTAACGTATACTTACCTTTTACCCTGAGAGAAGGTGGGACAATTATACATACATACACACACACACACACACACACACACACACACACACACACACACACACACACACACAGTTCTGCATCTTTACTCATTTTTTTTATTTTTTTTTCTAAATATATGTACATTCACTGCTATTTGTAAAACATACAAGTTTTTGGCATTGAAAAAACTGATAAAGAACATTCAGACACTACCATGTAAGAAACAGAGTGACTTGGCCATCTGGACTCAGAGCTATAAACAAGTACTTTGCTTTCACTGCTGTAGCAGACTTAGCTTCCGAACATAAAAGAAGAAACTGAATATGTGTCAACTAATGAAACTAATTATATAATTAAGAAAGTATTTAAGTGATAAACAAAATATGACAAGGGTTAAGGAGGGGTTGTATAATCACCAGGGAGGGATCATTCATTTTCCAGTCCGTTGAGATTGAAAGAAAATAGCGGAGTAATGACTGAGTGAGAACAAGGCAAAGGTGGAAAGTAATGAAGTACAAATACTTTGTTAATGTACCTAAGTAGATTTTTCTGGTATTAGTAGTTTACTTAACTTTTTACTTTCACTCATTACATTTTTACATATGTACTTTCTACTTCTTACATTTTCAAACCAGGCTCGTTATTTTAGTTTTAATCTATTTGGTGAAATGTCTTTTTTTTTTCTTCTCATTGCGCATCATTTTTCCATCAACATTTTTCCTGTCGCTGCGCAGCTTTTTCAATCTACCATTGGTGTATCATTTCCTGGCTCTCACACACCACAGACGTAGGCTAGTTTACGAAGCTAACAACGATTAAGACAGAAGGCAACAAAAAGTATGAGGTTAACGTGAATGAGACAGAGGGAGTCAGCGATGTGAACATGACTGAGAACAGAGACATTCCTGATCACCTGATCATCAGCATCCTTTCTCTGCTAGCGTTCTATATGGTGGATGTTCAGATGGTTACATTAGGTAACAAAATGTGAAATTTACTTTGTATTAATATATTAATTAGGGCTGTCAAAATTAACATGTTAATAATAAATTAAAACCTTTAATAAACCACACATTTATTCACAACATCATCTTTACACAAATAATAAACTCCATCTAAAACCATATTTCTAATCACTCAACATTCGTTTTACTGATGTGCCAATGTCTCAAATCAGCACCAAAATCATCCATGATGCACAAAATCTACTTTTTTTTTGATTTTCAAAACAAACTTAAATTACTTTTTTGATCATGCAGATAAGAACAATACTTATTCAAATCTGTAAAGGGTTTACTTTCATTTGTATACACTCATAATAACACAATGCTGTAAAATAAAATACAAAAATAGACAGGGAGCACTCTGTGTTGTCTTTGTCTCAGTCATCTCTCTTCACAGACACATAAATAAAACAACCTGAATCTCAGTGAATATTTACCTCATAACAGACATAATAAATATATGAATAGAAAAGCTCGAAATGTCAATGAAAACAATTTATTTTTTATTTATTTTTAAAACCAATATTATTTGATTATGTAATCCGTATGGAAGTTAGAAGGGGTACATTTTCTCTGGAATCACCTCATTAACCGTGATTTACGTCATTTTAAACACCATAATTACTTGAAAACATTGAAAACATTAAAACATTGAAAACATTAAAACAGTGAAAACATTAAAACATTGAAAAGTATTCATTTAAGGTACATTTAGAACTGATAAAATTGTGTGATTAAGTTGCAACTAATTGTGAGTTAATTAATGACAATCATGTGATGATTCAGGATTAAATATTTTATTCGATTGACAGCCATAATATTAATATGATGTGAGGTCCAGTTACCAGCGTGACACTAAAACAGGTAGTAGTAATGCCTACTTTTTACTTAAGTACATGTCAGAGCCCAAACTTTTTTACTTTAACTTGAGTAAAAAAGTATAGTCAGTGCTTCAACTTTTACCAGAGTCTTTTAAAACATTAGTATCTGTACTTCTACTCAAGTGAAGGATGTGTGTACTTTTGCCTCCTCTGGAACAAGGAAGGTTTTATGTATTACAGTCAGAGGATTAAAGGACAGTAAAGACAAGTGTACCTTCATTATTAGAGCATTTTCCACAATAGATCATTCCTAGACTCTTAGACTAATTATCTCTCTAAAGAATATGTGTGAAGTCAAGCTACTGCTGGCGGAGGAAAAGCTGAAATATTATATAAACTCCACAGCATGATAAAGAGACACAGAAAACACCAGATTAGAATAATCACACTAATCAGATTTGATTAACTGCTACACAATTTAGTTTTTTTGTAGAAAATACAGAAATTCTGAGTGGCACAACACTAAAGCTTACAGCCAGGAAACTGCACATTCAAATTCACCACAACACATGCACACAGACAACATAATTGCCCCTGATGTCTGGGTGGGAAATATGGGATTGTTCTCTACCAATCAGAGTAATACTAGCCCATCACAGACATCTGCGAGCTCATATGCAGCGGTAAAGCTTATTGTCATAAAATTACGACTTGAAATCCAGCACTCCACATACCACAGACTGCATAATTGCCCCTGATCTGTGGGTGGAAAATCTGACATTTCTTTTCTAGCAATCAGAGTTGCTCTAGCCCATCACAAGCATCTGTAAGCTTATATGGAAGAGAGCAGTTTGTGTTAGATCCAAGAGATCTGAGCAGCCCTGTAGGCACGATATAAGGCACAGATAGGGGTGCAAGTGCAGATTTTAAAACAGACAGTCGAATTAATTCAAGATACAAAGTACAAAGAAATTGGCAAAAATGTATTTGAAAGCAAGCAGAAGTAAACATAATCTGCAAAACAGAAAGAACAATCAGAGGCAAAAAACAAGTTGACAACAAGACATCAATCATAAAATATTAGTCACTGGAACAGGCCACAAAGTGTATTACCTCTCAGCGATTTTGTGAGCAGGGTTCTTTAAGTGTGCGAGTGTGGGTGTGTGAGTAATTAAGCACACCTGTGTTCAATCAGCAGCTTAGGAAGCTGAGCAGTGGTGTGTGTGGGGTCTGGGAGTGTGTGTGTGTGGGGTCTGGGAGTGGGAGTTCCCGGCAGTCATTTTTGAAGGTTGTGATTTTTGCTATGAATTGGCTGACACCATGTGATTTTGCCTGAAAAGCCATTTAAAAAGATGCAACTGTTTTACAAGTCTCAGTCTTTATTTCTTACATGTAAATAATCTGTATTTATTAGATATAGAGACAAGTTAAAAGCTACAGCATGCGGCCCACTGTGATGTTTAGGGTGTCTGGAAACTAACAATAGGAGATAATAAT
This sequence comes from Silurus asotus, assembly GCA_024362625.1. NCBI lineage: Eukaryota > Metazoa > Chordata > Actinopteri > Siluriformes > Siluridae > Silurus > Silurus asotus. The sequence goes on along the minus strand of MU553112.1, from coordinate 617,675 downwards.
AATATCTGGCTAATTAAATGCATATTAAAAACTAAGAGTTATGAATGATTATATGGATATCCTCTTCAAATACATGTAATGTAGTACATCATATTTGTACCCTCAACAAAAAAACAAGAAAATACCCTGGGCACTATTCTGGATTTCTACCAACACACTACATATAAAAGATGATCAGTGTGCTTTTTTTGTGTGAATATATTTGTCAGTAGTGAGTAATTAAGTTATTAATTCAAATAACACGACTTTCATATTATGGGGGGAAAAAAATCACCTGTCATCTGTGTGTTAATTCTCAGCATAAGGATGCTTCTTAATAAAAAATAAATAAATAAATTAACAAACCTGTTACATTGCACAATGAAATTCTTACTCTATAAACCTCCAAAAAGCCTTTGACATAAATTAAAAACATATGGGAAGAAGAAGGTTTACAAGTTAACAAATTACAAATATGATGATAATGCACATGCAAGACACAGAAGTGTGTGCATGTATAAAGTGTGTAATGTGCAATGTAACATCATAGAAAATTTTGCAGAGTTAGACTGGGTCCCTGTTGTGTTTCCTGTTGAAAAGGTTTGTATGTGTGCACAAAATATGCAGAGGTAACATTGTTAATATTTGTTTGTGTGTGTGTGTGTGTGTGTGTGTGTATAGGAAAATGCGTAAGAGTAACCCAAGACCATCACAACGTTCAAAATGGAGGTCCACACTGAAGATTTAGGACTATAATGTCATTATAAACCGTAGTTATAGCAATTTTATTTTATTTTATTTAATAATAAGTCAAGTATTTCTATAGCACTTTTCACAACAGACATTGTCTCAAAGCAGAAATCAACAGTTAAGGTGAATGGTGTGTATTTATCCCTGATGTGTGTGTGTGTGTGTGCCTTCCATAGATGTAATGAGGAAGAAACCTTGAGAGGAACCAGACTCAAAAGTGGAACACATCCTCATTTGGGTCACATGAAGAGTATGATCATAAATCTTTAAACAATAATCTTAAATAATAATACATATTATGTTATACATACAATCCTGCTCTAACTGATTTAGTGTCATTTAAAAGCATTTTTTTATTAAATATTTTGATTTACATCTTTTTTAGTGTTTTTATAGATTTCTATAGAACTTTTTTGCTCTTGCAACCCCTTGCAGAATTTTTTTAAAGAACATATATTTAACAGTATTGCAACATTTACATCATATCATGGCTTTAAAACATATTTATATAATGCACTCAGAAGACTACATTCTGCCACTGCATTATTAGAATCAAAATACATCATTGATCCCACAGGGAGATGGTTGTTATCAGGATTATTGCTGTTTTCATGTCAAATTTGAGAAATGGAGGTCCGTGACACTTAACTACTGATGTCCAGACCTCTGTTTTTATAATTCTAACTATAGCTAATAATATACGCCATATCACAATTCAGCCAATATGTTTGGTGAATATGTATGTCAATATGTTTGGTTCAGGCTTTGGTTTTAAACCATAGTCTGTGTGAATGCATGATTCTGATTGGCTGTCTTACTCTGTATACAACTGTGACTGCATGTTACTATGGTTCCAGTTGTTCGGCTCATTAATTCAGAACAGTGATTAAACTGACCGGAAGTACTTGTGTGTTCAATGGTCACTTTTATCACTGTTTTAACTAAAAACGCTGCCTTTCAAACAACTGTAACCATAGTAACACACAGTTCCATACAGAGTGAGACAGCTGTTGTAAACATGTCCTAATGACCTTACTGAGCTGATTGGAGGATTTTTGCATGTCGTTTAACTTATGTGGTGTTTTGTAATGTAAACAGTGATTTTGATAAATAGGCTGAAACATAAGATGTATTCAATAAATTTATAAAACTCAAATTATAAATATAAAAAAATCTCCATATCCCCCTCTCCTCCACATCTTTCTCTTTCAACCCAAACACCTGCATGTCCTCACCACCACATCCATAAACCTCCTCCTTGGTCTTCCTCTTTTCCTCCTTCCTGGTGGCTCCATCTTCAGCATTCTCCTACCAATATAACCCATGCCCCTCCTCTGCACATGTCCAAACCATCTCAAACTCGCCTCCCTCACCTTGTCTCCAAAACGTCCTACATGCGCTGTCCCTCTAATAAATTAATTTCTTATCCTGTCCATTACTACCAACGAAAACCTCAACATCTTCATCTTTGCTACCTCCAGCTCTGCCTCCTGTCTTTTACTTCAGTGCTAAATAAGTGCTGTGTATAGTGTATGATATGTGTACATTAATGTTTTGCATGTCTGCCACTTTGACCATGTCTTTATTGTGAAGAAAGATCTCAATGAATGTTTCTAGTGAAATAAAAGGTTAATAAATAAATAAATATTACTGGTGGTTCAAGCTCATACTGCAGTCGCTTTTAGGATTTCCTTTTAGGGATATTTATTATTACTCCACCCTACAACTGATTGTGCAGAACAAACTGTAAGGCCAAGAAACTTGAAACTTGGCCAGATGGTAGATCTCAATTTGGGGAGTCTGAAAAAGTATTAACCCGAATGGCCAAAGGGGGACGCTACATTCCAAAAAAATTTAAATAGATTCACGCAATTTTTTTAACCATAACTCATACACGGTTTGTCGTACACTTAAAAGTTACATCCTGGCAATCCTTGGGTCGAAACAAAGAAAATGCCTATTACAGATTAACTCTATGAAGTCAAAATTTACTTATTTCTAAAACCTACTTTTGCAAACTAGTCCTAGGTTTTTTGCACAGTCAGAACCAAACCCGTGCAGAAATGTTCCATGGACAGTAAATATCAATTATCTCACCGTCACAAACGGTGAACAAATGTAAAAAATTGCTGTGCTTGACTACCTGGTGGCGCTATAAAAACATATATACTGCTATGACTACGCAACCATTAGTCTAATCGACCTGAAAATTGGTGTGCAGTGTCCTTATCCAATATGTCACAAGGTTATATGAGGGCATTCACTTATCTCAAAAAACATCAGCCCTCAATGTCCTCCATCAGCCTATGAATTTGGAGCACTTATTACACAAGGTTAACGGAGGTCGATCGGAACGATACTCTGTGGGAATGTTCCTAATGTCTTTTTCCTCATGAGCTTCAACTGCTTAGTTGCTTGAACTCTGGTCATCACTGCTTGCAGCTACATTTATTATTATTATTTTTAAATCAATCCAGTTTTTATTTTTGTTGTTAAGTATACATGTTTACACGGCACCAGTGAATAAAATATAAAAAAGAAAAACTTCTGATCGGAGTGTAAATCCCAGCACTGCCAAGCAAAGCCCTTAAACCTTAAATACGATTTTTTGCAAGTCATTTAAGACATGGACATCTGCCAAATGCCATAAATGATGTGTCCGCTGTATAAAAAAAGATTCATAGGTGGACATATGGGAAAAAAAGGAAAACTGCAGTTTCATTAAACATCATAGCACTTCCATTATTGATAATAAATGACCATATTAAAAAATGACCTTTTACCATCTGGGATTTTGATATAACAGAAGAAAGGCTATCTATCCCATTTGTTTTCATTCAAAACACTGCAAAATTTTTGGCTATTAGTGTCTATTGATGTACACAATGCAGTGTAATGGAGCTTAGATATGCATTACATTCTTCGACTACACTATTTGCACAAATTGCTCTTTAGAGATTCATAAACAGTATGGATCTATCAATAAGCAACAAGCTAGCAAAAATAATCAGGTGTGCAAACAAACAAGTGCCATGGTGCAGTGGCCTGTGGGAAATGTTGTCCCTGTCCATAATGTCAAGAAGCATGTGTATTAGCCCTCAAGATAGCATTTCTGGAGGTTTTACAATAAACAGCTTAAACATGTCACAGCTGTTGAAATTTTAGCCTGTGCCACCTCAGAGAAATCTCTTAATAGATGGCCATCTATGATTTATATATGATCTTAGTCCTGGAGTACTAATATATTATGTTAACTTATACTGAACTAAAGAAAGTGATCAAGCAATGCAGTACATAAACAGTACAGCACCAAAAGTATGTGGAGACCAATTTTAAGTTCATGAATTAAAGCCATACCCTTTGCTAGCAGCTGCAAAAGATCCCAGACATGAGAACTCTATAAACAACCAGTACTAGTAATATGAGTCATAACTCAATGGCTTGTTGACTTGAAACATTATACTGTCATGAGACATTTTGGGGAAATTAAAGTATCTAGGAGCAACAATAACTCACATCATGGAAGACTAAGTGAACTCAGAGAGCAGGGCTACCACATAGTAGTGCATAGCTTGTAAAAATCATCTATCTTAACTTGCCATATGTTGCATTACTCACTACAGAGCTGCAAATTGCCTCTGAAAGCAACGACAGAACCAGAACCGTGCATCACCGAGTTTCAGGGGATGGGTTTCCTTGGCAGAGCAGCTGTAGAGCACTACGCACAATGCCAAGCATCAGCTGGAGTGCTGTAATGCAAGCTGCCTGTGGACTCGTGGCTGTGGAAACGTGTTCTCTGGAGTGATGAATCACACTGCACTATCTGGCAGTCTGATACGAATCTAGGTTTGATGCCAAGCAAACGCTACCCACAGGAAAGTAAGGCTTGGTGGAGGAGGGATTATAGTCTGGGGTTGTTTAAGATTCAGGCTCCTCAGCTTCAGGGTATTGATGGTGCAACAGCATACAAAGACATTTTAGATAACAGTACTTCTCAATTCCTGACAATATTTTGGGAAAGGCCCTTCTGTTCCAATATGACCATATTTCTATGACCAAATAGCAGTTTTTGGATAGAAGATTTAACAAGGTGTGAACTAATCCCAGCATCCTGCACAAGGCTCTGGCTTCCAAGTTTTTAATGACATTTATAGTGCTAATTTAAATACTTCTGGTAGGTCTTTCGACATTGTGTGAAGACTGCTAGTGACTCAGGCATCAAACGGAAGTTCATTCTACCTCTAAGGTGCTAGAAAAAAAATATTCTCAAAGCATGCTTTCCTTTTATCCTGAGAGATGAGTGGGATCAGTCAGGCAGTAGTTGGGGATCAAAGAGAGTGTGATAGAGTGTGGGGAAAGATCACTGCTGTAAGGTAGGAGGGTGCCTGTGTGTTTTAGGCTCTAATGGTGGACGCTAGAGGAAAGGAGAGCCAAAGGAGAGATTGTAGGTGTGGAAGACATTAGGAAGGTTGAAAACAAGTGATGCTTCTGCAATAGGATCAGTTGCAGAGGTTGAATGTTCCTCAGAGTCAAAAACTCCTGGGAACAAAATGCAGGAGTCCAACCTTTAAAATGGCAAAAGACTGTACAAGTAATTGAGTGATCTGTGGTTATAAGTGTGGCAAAGTACGAATAAGTACGAGTGTCAGTGGAACCCCAAGACTGCCTGCAGTGACCAACAGTGAGATCCCACCTTTGAAATTAGAAAGTCAGATTTTCTCTTTCAACATCTTGGCTTGACTATTTTTTTTAACTTAATGGATTTCCTGCAGACTCTGCAGGCTGATACATACTTTAGGCCATATAATGTATTCCAAAAGTAGTAGGAGTAAAGATCTACTAGATTTACAAATCTATTTAAAAAAACTTCAAGTTCCATACTAAATAAATCCAATAATTTGGAGGAAGGCGTAAACTCATTTTCCAAATTAGAAAGAAACCGGACATGCACACTGGATAATGACTGTAAGGAGGATCAGTCATTATACAATGGCATAGCCAATTAATCAAAAACATCAATTCACCATAACAAATGTCCACCATCCATTCTTCAAACAAAATCAATCATGTAAAACCCTCAAAACCAATTCAAGCTTTTGTGTGCATTACGATAAGCATAACCATTGTGAGTACGATGACCAAGGGAAAAAAAGAGGAACTTTCAAGGGGTCAGATTAAATATTACAAATGTCATGTTAGAATAAGCCACATAGATGTCCTCTTGAATGTAATTAACCCCAGTAGACATAGATTACAGTGAAGCACATTAAAATGCCAACAAGATGTTAATGACACAATTTCTATGCATACAAACCACCCAGTCAACTGCGCTCTCTAAACCCGAGACTTGTAATAACACATTCATGCATTTAAATAGATAATCTCCATCAAGGCTCCTCCAGTGTCGAATGTTTAATATCTGGTTGGCTGGAACGAGACACGTTTTTCCTTTAATGCTCGTTAGTGGACATACAGATCCACGGATTCGTTAATGCTCTTTCTTAGTTCTACAGGGTGCAGCTGCTAAAACCAAGAGCTGCTAAAAGATTACAATTGGGGTCGTCTATTGAACTGCTTTTAGACTAATTAAATTGAATTACTGCAACCTAAAATCAAATCTCCCATGAAACAACAACAAAAAAAAGGCTTTTACAGCAAAACACAAGGAATAGTCATAAAGGCATTGTCCTCTTTAGCTGTGAATAAGAAAGATAAGATCTGCAAAAGTCCTCACGTCAGAGCAAAGGGATGAACGAGCATTTTTTTTTCTGGAGCAGGTTTCACCTCATTGTTGATTATATTCTGTAAAAGTACAACCTGAACTGTTTTCACTTTCCTCTGTTCCACTTATAGCACAGGTACTGCACTGCTTCCAGTATGTGTATGTTAGATTTTTTGTCCAATCAGATTTCAGCCTCTATGTGCTAACATATCAATCTAGTCTGCCCAGGGCCTTCAAAGTCAATGGTCCTTTTACTATAGTATCCTTAAGAAATAGCTCTGTTTCTTTAACCAATAAGATTTCATATTCTTCTCACAGGGCAGCTAGCTGGCCCAGAATAGTGTCATCTTTTTTTTCCGTCCTCTGATTGGTTGGTCAGAGGGAAAATGTTACAGCCAAGTTCGAATGGCAAAACACGTCTGTAGCATGCTGCACACATTAATACATCTGAGTTAGACCTTTTTATGCCTACGAAGAAAGAGAAATTTATTTGGTCTTGGAAATACTTAAAAATCCAGTTCAAGAAAAGCTAGACATCGTGAGGAGGTCGGCCAACCTTGAATCTAGCTAGCTTGTCTCAGCCCAGGAAAGGGTTTGTTCGCCGCTTCCAGATCAGTGAATACGAGCGGTAACACTGGATTACAGCCTCTGAGGAGCGGTGCAAATTATGAGTCTGTATCTCTGGTGAATAGGTTGGATTTTATTTACATTTTTTATGTTTTTGTCATGTTATTAGACAAATATAGATTCTGAACTGCTCCAGATGATGTAGGTGCACAGTTGCGGTTGTAGTGTAGAGGTTTGGAGTCTTAACTGGGTTTCCTGCTTTAGTTAAATAGTATTCACCCTCCATATGTGAAATGCTTTTTCCTCTGTCTGCCACGCACTATTATATTGCACTTTTGTATAGTATTGATGGTTTCTATAATTGCGACGTGATAGTGGTGGTATTGAGCTGGATTGAGTCAGGTAAGTCTCCACTAAACGCCCAGGTACCAAATGCAGGTACCAAATGTATTCACAAGGACACACACGTTTTATTTCTAACTAAACTTTCTTTCGGCTTCTCCCGTTAGGGGTCGCCACAGCAGATCCTCCGCACGTTTGATTGGGCACATGTTTTACGCTGGATGCCCTTCCTAACGCAACCCTTCCCAATTTATCCGGGCTTGGGACCGGCACTCAAAGTGGCTGAAGATGGTTATTTCTAACTAAATTATATATAATTATAAATTAACCGCATGCTTTTAAATTGGCAAGGAGAAGACAATTGGCGAACAAAGAGTAAGAAGCTGTTAAAATTTACTGAATAACACGAAAAATGGTTGTCACGTGTGAGCACAATTCACCGTTTTAGTGCTCAGCCTGATATTTGATCAGAAACTAATAAAAACCTATGAATCTCAGACAATTTTTGTCCTCGTCTAAAGAAAACGCTCACTATTGGAGGAAGTTCTAGTTATAATGCAGTCTCTGTTATGGGCTTGGTGCTGGCTGTAGGGTGATACTAAATCTACCCTAATCACTGTTTGGAAAAAATGTAACACCCCATACAGCGGAGGTTAATATGATTTCTGCAGAGTCAAACAGTGCTGTTTGCATAATGAGAGAAATCTAGAGTGAACATCTTACCATGCTTTATTCATGCCTGACATTCTGTCTCCAAGTCATCTGGTGTCTCACTTCAGAGTGCCGCTGAGCCGAGACTTCTGCAGCTGAACTAGGTGTTCAATGAATCATTAAACCACACACACACAAACTAACAAATAATTCCTCAAAACATCAGAAAATCTTTAGTGGTGCCTGAAAGTGTCTTATTTGTGCTCACCATCACTGATGCCACACAAATCTCAGGAGGAAATCTTTCAAATAAATTGCAATCGCCATTTTAGATATAATACTTTCATTTTATTGCTGCAGCATTTCTTTTTACAAAGTGACAAATATCAACACATATCATTTAAACTAAACGATCCCTTATTTCAAATTGCAATCGGCTTAAATACATCTTGAATAAAACGGATTGAAAGGAATGGCTTGGGTACATGCCCAGTTTTCCACTTGCGTCATTTCTGCCAATAAGCTGATACGTGGTGCATAAATGTTAGTTATGAGGCTATAATTTCTATTACTGCTACTTTGTGTGAGGCTATACTTTACACTGCACTAGGGTTATGAAGCTATACTACTATATTATACTAGAAAATATAACCAGTGATTAGGAACAATCATGCAACCTACACGATAATAATCAGTTTCCTGAAATTCTATCAAGGGTCCAATTTGTTGCTCACAAATGTCTGGATCATCAAATAACACGACCAAACCAACAGTTTCATTTGAATGTCTCAGTCCACTTAATGGTAGCACAAACTTTTCTGTCTAGTCATCTTTAAATGTATAGGGAATAATGAAAAGGAGAGTCTTTTATAGTTTTTGAGACTCATGCATGTTCCTTTTGTTTCTATAAAAAAAATTGTAAAGTGAAAGTCAGGAAGAAAGTTTTGTGGACAGATGAGACCAAATTGGCCTTAACAAAAGAAATTATGTAAGCAGGGAATGGCAGAGATGATATTAACATACTTGCAGTTTGCTCTATACTTGCAGTCAACGCTTAATAATTTGAGCTTGTTCTGAGCAGAGAAGGTGAAAGGAATATTAAACCAACATGGCTACCATTCCATGCTTCAACACTATGCAGTTCCGTCTGGACTGCAGCTAACTGGGAACAAGTTACAGTATGTAGGAGTTATTTAGAGAGCGAACAGTGGGCTGGAGTGTTATCTATCATGGAACTGCCTCTCTAGTCACTGCACTGCATTGGGATGAACTGAAAGGTCTGAAAGAAATATCCAACAAGTGAAGAACACCTTTGGCAAATTTTTCCCAGAATCACAGTAGAGTGTTTCAGCCAAACGTTTGGAGAAACAAACGGTCTGGAAGCCGAGTGTGTAAAGCTGTCATTCATTCTAAGGGAGGATTTTTTATTAAAAATAAAGTGTAACATCTGTATATTTGTTTGTTGCATAGAAACAAAAAAGCACAAAATAAGACTAGGTGTTTCCAAATTTCTTACAGGCACTATATTACACAACTGTTTTTATTTGTGCTACAAGCAACACCACCATATGGTTCTGCGCAAAAGGAGTTCTGGAGTCTCTCATCAACAGACAGTTTTTTTTCATAAATTAATCATTCGTTCTACAATATTTCTTGATCATTGAAATACCTTCACCATATCTGGAAAACAGCCCATCAGTTCTGCTAGTGTGTGTGTATAAATGAATAAAAGCACATCAGTTCGTGAATAAGGCAGACATTCTATTATAGGAAACTAATATCCAAGGCCATGTAGAGAGGAAAAACAATGAATAACTGTCAAAAGGAACCACCTTAAAATTAACAGCTTTATATATATATATATATATATATAAATTAAATGTACACTCCTGGACAACCAAGTCAAAACAGGACAATCCCAAAATATGAAGCTTCCAATCAAATAGATGTTTAGTATTGATAGATGTTTCATTTGATGTGTGTAAACATGTAAAACCTTTTACAAAAAGAGGAATCGTTCTGTATGAGCTTCAATCAGCTGATGACGAGTTGAAGAATTTTGTGACACCAGAGGTGTTGAAACCTTAGAAATGGATTTTTCCCTGTTTCTAGGTTTTCCCTAAACCACTTCTCTGCAGCAAAAGTGAATGAACAAATGGAGGCACAGGGGAGAGTCAGAAGTGCCTTTGTTTCGTTCTTGTTGCTTTTCTGGCCAATGAGAAATGTTCTAAAGTCTATGCAAAGTGTAGAATTTTGTTATTTGGGCCACTTCTTTTTTTTTTTTTTTTTTAACCCAGGAGTGAACATAAACATTTGCATGATGTTAATAAGTGGCTATGAAATGTACTATCAAGTAGCTCAAGTGCAAAAGCAACATTTGGACACCATTTGCTTATTGAACCCAAGTGGAAAACCGGTATATTTGATTCGCTTCAAACGCCCCACACACCTCGTCTCTTCAATTATTCACCTTCAGGATGAACATATTCTTGGATGTTAAAATGAACAGTCTTTCATTAGATGCTCTGAAGCCCAGCACAGGATCGTTAGACTCCAAACTTGCTACCTGCTGCTTGGCAATCTGGCCAATTTGGCGGCCTTGCTTGCGATTGAAGAGCACCGTGTCCACGGCGGATGGCTGCCGGTAGATGAAAACTCTCCGCACGCACTCAGCCAGGGCCGCGTATGAGAAATTGGGGGCGCATGTCGCGAACTTTTTGTCCCTCTTTGAAGCCTGCACGTAACCTGAGAGCGAGCAGAACAAAGGCGTTATAGACAAAGGCAGCTAAAAATACACATCAGGAAATTATGCCTACAATTGGAGCTCGATTTGCAGAGCGTAACCATGGTCATTCTCTGCAAGTCGATGCTTAAAATAATTACTGTCATTAACATAATAACTGTATGATGCTTAGGTATAATAAGAGAATTCTCTTTCCCATCCTCCAGGCTGTTATTTATGACAGGCAGAAAGACAAGAGGCATCAAAAGTGGTCTTGCCATAGCCTGTAATTTTATCGCCATGCCACTCCATACACACGCTTTACTTTTAGAGTAGAAGTTTGTACCTCCTACGGTTGTTGAATATAAAGAATAAAGAAACTGTAGCACAAACAATAAAAAAATAAATAAATAAAAAACACACAAGACAGCATATTAGCATGAGACAATATTTTAAAACCATGTTTCTGTACAAACGCTCTTGTTCTCAGAAGCTGTCCTAAAAAAAATTTCTACAGAGTTCACAGAATACATGTAGAAGTTAAGAGGCATTTTAAGGCGCAAAAGCAAGTTCATTTTTTCAAGTGCTTCATTCTCACCTCAGGAACACCAAGTGCCTAAAGGGAATAGATTGGATGCCAGACTCTTACACAAACACCACTAGGTTCAATGTAGGTGCATCCAATTCACCTTGGGAGGTTTCTGGAAGTTTACATGTTTCTGGGAGGTTTTTTTGGATCTGAAAGAAACCCCCAATTGCGCACAAGAAAACAGGCACAGAAACCTCACAGGACAGGAAGCAGATCTCGAGAACCCTGGAGTGATGATGCTACAATTCTTCATGCTGTTTCACTACACCAAAGCAAGTTATTGCAGAAGATTAGAAACTTCACTACAAACAAGGATTTAAAAAAACATCTATAGCATATTTGGGCAGGTTTCATTTTCATTTCCAATATAAATGTTTTATATGCCTTTTGGAAAAATTTGGAGTCTTTATTTCATTCTCTTGAAGGTCTGGAAAAAAGTTCAGTAGACAAATGTGTCTAATTTGAAGAGTTTTTTGCTGTAACAGAAAAATTTATGTAAGATGGAAAACAGGAGAAAATATGTTATCAGACTGCCTCACACCCACAGTCACGCATGGAGGTGGAAGCTTAATGATTACGGTTGTATTGGAGCAGGGAACGTTTCAGTGTGAAATAACTACTGAAACAACATGACAACTATTCCATACTTCAACACCATGCGATTCCGTCTGGACTGCGATTCACTGCTTCCAACTTCACCATACAGTAAGACAATGAACCGTAACATAGGTCCAAGCATACGTAAGCACTATTTAGAGAGCAAACAGTGGGCTGGAATGTTATCCATCATGGAATGGCCTGCCCAGTCACCAAACATAAATCTTATTGAACTGCTCTGCAATAAAGTGGACTGCAAGGTCAGGAAGAAATATCCAACTAGTCAGGAACACCTTCTGCAAGTTTTACTAGAGGCATGGCAAAGTATGTCTGCTGAATGTCCAGAGAAATAAAATGTCCGTATGCAAAGAGTGTGTAAAGCTGTTATTCATAATAAATAGAGGCTTTTTAATAAAAATAAACCGAACATCTGTATAGTTATATATTTGTTTGGTCAAAGTTTTTGACACACTATATAGGCTGTACATGTAGCTGAAGAGATTTGCTGATGTCTTTAATGAGTTTATGAGACTTTATGTAGACTACTCGGAATGAGATAAAAATAGGATCTACTAATGAGGTTGGCATGCAACGTCTCACAGACGGGTCTGTGCTGGATGTAGAAAAGTGGCAGCTTTTACTGTTTTACAACCCACAAGAACTGCAAATCCTGCAATGAGGACAACTTAACACACACACACACACTGTACAAACATAATTATTTTGACACCTGACTTTTCCAGCTGTATGTGGTTCTATATATACACACTAATCAGGCATAACATTATGGCCACATGCCTAATATTGTGTTGGTCCCCCTTTTGCTCCCAAAACAGTCCTGACACGTCAAGCATTACCAGCTGTGGTAGCTCGTTTGTTGGATCCCAGCCTTCGCTCCCCACGTGCAACAATGAGCTTTTGCCGCCCGTGACCCTGACGCCGGTTCACCACTGTTCTTTTCTTGGACCAGTTTTGAAAGATGCTGACCACAGCAGTCCGGGAACATCCCACGAGAGCTCCAGTTTTGGAGATGCTCTGACCGAGTCGTTTAGCCATCACAATGTGGTCCTTGCCAAACTCACTCTAATCCTTACACTTGCCCATTTTTCCTGCTTTTAACACATCAACTTTGAGGACAAAATGTTTACTTGCTGCCTAATATATATTAAATAATATGAATTAAATGGTGTATATACTGAGTTGGTCTGGTTTGTCTTATTCCTGGTTGTCTCGTGTAAATCAGTGTTTTATTGATCCTAGAGAAAACATTGTTTCATTTCACTGTGTACTACATTTGGTTGAAATGTTAATAAAACAGCTTATCCTTACTAGACTTATGTAGAAAAAAGGCTAGACTAGGGGGCGGGGGCAGGTAAAAATGCTGTTCTGTATTTAAAATGTTATTAACCCAGTGGCGTACTCACCCTTTGAAACATAAAGACCAGGAAAGCAGAAAATAGAGAAGGAGAAGAAAGTTAGTTCTCGATGGGACTCACCCAGTGCATTGAAGGTGGCAGTATGTTCCCACAAAGCGTCAGGCTGCTCAGGACGCGGCTGCCACAGCAAGGCGTCAACGTCGTGGCGCAGACAGAAAGCCGGCATTTCTGATGGATTTATGTCTACTGTGAAAAGGTACTGGTGACTACCAAGGTTCACCTAATGGGACAAAGGATTTTAGAGTCATTTCAAAATGTACATTTAATGTAAAAATAATCCAGATCATAAGGTTTCTTAGATTTAGATTTATGTATCAGTCATGTTTATAGTAAACTGCATTTCTCTGTTGAAAACTTTATACTGTACTAAATACCTATAAAAATGATAGGATGGATGTACATACAAGTGATGGACAGTTTGGTGAAAAACATTTGTGTCCACAACGTCATTTGTGACCAGACAATAAGATTATGATTTTTGAACCGTCCACATTTTGGCCTGTTTCCTGTTGTAGCTCAGCAGTTAGATGTTGAATTCCTGTAAGCTTCCACTGCTTGTGTATACAAATGTTAAGATGTAAAGGTTTATTTTTCGTTTTTAACATGTCACATAGCATACAGTGAAGATCCGTCCGCATATCCCAGGAATATTGGGATACAGTTGTAAGAATTACAATCTGCCTCAACCCAGATTCCACTCCACGCTATATCAAATTCAGCTCATTCGCAAAACAGCTTAAATTTGATTAAAAAGTAGTTATGTAGTTTGATAAAGAATTTCAGTTGTATTAATCTTAATTATAGTCTTAATTTAATCTGTCTGGGAGAGGTAGCAAGCCATCAAGGACTATCTCTAACCAAAAGGTGTCTGAGACCATGATTATTATTTAAACAATACCCTATCCTGACCTGCTGGAGCGCCAGCACCAGCAGAGGAACAGTGACCCACAGCTCGATCACCCAGCCTTGTGTTCCTTTACTCATTTCCTACACTTAATTTACGTTTAGAAGCTAATTCCTGTCTACACTTCGAAAAGAAGAACAATATCAAATATCTGAGCAGAGTTTGCTCGGGGGTTCTTTCTGACTCCGATGAACCCAAAGTGCTTCATGTATTTTGTTACTGCTACACTGTTTTAAACTTCTTTATTAAGTTGTCCTTACACAAAGCAATGTAGTTCTAAATGATGCCAATTTAGTTAAAACAAAACGTACATAAATCACTGATGAAATGAAATGTAGTTGTGGCAGAGGTTCTATTTTGCATCGTGAAGAAATACGTTGCACTTAAAGCAAGAACAGAAGGGCAGCGTTAGATGTGGGAGTGGATGCGAGTGCAAAGCAATGTAGTTCTAAATGATGCCAATTTAGTTAAAACAAAACGTACATAAATCACTGATGAAATGAAATGTAGTTGTGGCAGAGGTTCTATTTTGCATCGTGAAGAAATACGTTGCACTTAAAGCAAGAACAGAAGGGCAGCTTTAGATGTGGGAGTGGATGCGAGGGGCTCTTCTAAAAGCCAGTATCCATCGTGTCAGCTCTGACTTCTTTAAAAAAAAAAAAAAAAGTAAAAACATTTAACACCAACAAAAACCCATCTCTACACAAATAAAGAGCTTAGATCATTATTTCCAACGGTTCATTATAACACCTTTCAACTTCTCCTTATTAAAAGGAGTTATGAAGCAGCACCGTTATAATCCTCCTGCCACCAATTTCCTTCATAACCAGAGATTGTTCTGCCATAGATAATTAGCCAACCACTCCACTAGATGCTCATTAAAACAAATAGGACGGGTCTTGATTAACACACACACACACACACACACACACACACACACACACATGCGAGCAGCATTTAATGAAACATCCATTACCTTTATGAAAAAGCAGGCAGGGAACTTTTTAATACCTGATTTCAGGAAAAAATTGACGCTAAATGTCAAGCCTTTTACCCAACTAGGAGCTGTCTCAGCTCCACTCAAGAGGCCAGGTGTGAGTCATAAAGGTGACGTTCTCGAGACTAGTTCAAATAAAGAATGCAGAGACCTTTCGGTTCTGTTCCTGCACTCAGTTGAGGGACACAAAAACGCAATCGGAAAGCTCAGAGAAAAGCCCCAAGGGCGGATTTCCTGTTGCCACTAAAAATGGCGTTAAAGCTTAATATGTGAGCGAGGGCACTCATGAAAAGGTCAGCATGTCTCAATCATGCATCAACGCGTGAATTTAGTAGGCCGGAGAGATGTTAACGGTGCAAAGGAAAGCGAAGGTGCGTTACAAAATGCGCATTAGGAAAATACAGGTGGAAAAAAAACTTTGATGTACATTGTTGCCCAAAATGACCTCAAATGCATCTAATTAATAGTTACTACCGATCTATGTTTAATTTAATTCATAAACAATGCTACGGTGTAATGCTCGCTGATTTTTCCCCCTTTCCGCAACTCAAGGAATTTAATTCCTTCTATACCACTGAAAAAATGACTATAACTGCATTCTCAATCCCATTTGAGGTTTTGCATATTCCTCAGAAATGATCCAGTCGACCACCCTGGAAGACTTGCCAGAAAAATTCCAGTTCAGATTAGATCCGACTGTTACACAGAGACACTACAGTCTTCTGAATCAAAAGTACAATGAACTCTCCTTACATAAAAACCTATTTTTATCATTGAGTTTGTAGACAGGCTGTAACTATGGTTGCTACTACAGAAACAGTAACATTAAAACTTGCATAGCGGAAACCTGCGATTCGCCTCGAAAATACATGATATTTTTTTGTCCAATCAGAATGGAGAAAGTTGCAGCTTTAAAGTGCTAGAATTTCATTCATCGCAATAACCTTTTTAGATGCATTTCATCTAAAAAGTGAATTCTTCATGTTTCCTAAAACTTTCTCTAAAGTATTAACCTGATAACACTCAAAGCTCCTTAATTGGGGGAGGTGGTGGCTCAGTGATTAAGGCTCTGGGTTACTGATCAGTAGACGGGAGGTTTAAGCCCCAGTATCACAAAGCTGCCACTTCTGGGGCCCTCAAGCAAGGCCCTTAAAGCTTTATTCTTCAAGGGTGCTGTTTCATGGCTAACAACCCAGCTTTCTAACCTCACTGGGATAAGGGAATAATAAGGGATTAATAAGGGAATTTCACTGTGCTGTAAAATACATGCGACAAGCACCTTTCTTTTCTTTCTTTACTAACACATGGCTAGCAAAACTTATATTAGTCCTTAGCTCTGTCTTCTGTTATGTAGCTCTATGATGCACGTGGTTTTATGTAGCACCAGGGTTCTGGAGAAACGTTCTCTCATCACTCTGTTTACCGCATCAGCTATATATATATATATATATATATAAAAATGACTTCTTGACTCTTGACTTGAAAATGTCATACCTCACAGGACCATGGTGCTATGCAATGTGAGGTAATGAACATGCAAACCAGGCTGTTTTTTCTCAATGATTCACACACAACACAATTAACCCAGCGTGAAAGCTTTGATTGCATATTTCAGTTTTCCACGTGACTTCATTCATACATTTTTAAAAAGCAGCATGCCTGTTAATGGCTTGAGAAATTTCTCTGACTGCACACACATTAATATTACTATTTACAAGGGTCTTAGTTATTCAGAGCTTGTATATATTACAGTACATATCTTAAACTGTAGATGATCTGTAGATGATCACAGCCGTTAAAAACTCGGAGCACATCTCTGTAAAAGTCAATGCATTTTTTTTGTTTACGACAACTATGTATAGATGAAAAGGGCACCGAAGCATAAAATTGCTATGACGTCCAAGTGACGTGATAGCCGTGGAACGATTTGGAAGAACAATGAAAACCTCTGACATTCAATAATCGCTTTTTGTCACAGAATCATTATAACTAACATTTCCTTAGAATTTGTGAACATACAATTCAAATACTGAAAATGTATCCATGAATTTCTCTCTGAATTTGAATAAAGCAATCTATTTGTCTGTTTGTCCAAATGTGTTCATTTAATGGCCATTGGGGACTGGTTTAATTTCTCTTCTTAATGACGGGACAGCAATTGCATTCTCTAAACAATGCAAGTGAATCAGCTCCAAAAAGCTAAAAAATATTTCCCATCAGTGTTGTTAGGGTCTGACCCATATTTCCAATCACTTCGGGACTCACTGATGCAGCCTGAAAACCCCCTCCACTAATATATGCAGTTTCCCTAAAATATTCTGAAAAATATTAAATACAATGGCATATTGCCACCTTACTCTACTTACCTTTTACATGTTCCCTCCATTTCTGTACTAGTTTTCTACACCTTTGATGCTAAATTCGTTGTAGGCATTAATAAGTGAATTAATGTTTGTGTGGATGAGGCGCACAATTGTATAAAATGTCTTTGGATGTCGTAGCATTCAATCATCCCTTCAATTGAAACAAAAGACCCAAACTTTTGCCTCCATGACAATGCCCCTGTGCACAAAGCCATCTCCATGGAGATAGTGTACATGGGTTTGAGTGGAAGATCTCGGGTGGCCTGCTATAGATCTCTGACCTCAACCTCACTGAACACCTTTGGGATGAATTGGAACACTGACTGCACCCCAGGTCTCCACACCCCACCTTCATTACACAGTACATGACTTTACTAACACCCTTGTGGCTGAATGAGAACAAATCTCCACAAGCACACTCCAAGTGGAACATTTTCCCAGAAGAGTGGAGCGTATTATAAATGCAAATAAAGACTAAATGTTGAATGGGATGTTAAAAAAAGTACATACACATCATATGAAAATGTGTCCACAAAAGTTTGTCTATACTATTGTGTATTTAGTGTTGCTTTATTATATCTTGATGCTCTGCAGGATTCATATCAAGCAGTAAGAATGTAAGTATCAAGTATCATCCACCAAAAAGCATGTACAATCTTGTGGTCATTTGTTCACAAACTTTTATCCATATAGTTTAGGGTTGGTGGATTAGTTCTGCTAAACTGCTGTTAAAGTCTGAAGTCTAAAAAAATCAAGTAATGCATCAGAATGAGTACTTTACTATAAATCTATGACATGAATTCATTCTAGCACTAGTCACTAAGAAAACTTAATCATCCAACAATTAGATCAACTAATCAATCAACATTTAATCAGATTCAAGGACTCAACGGCAAGCGTTTGTTTTCCTACATGAAATGGTGCTGAGTATTACTACTGACCCAGCTTCTTCTCAGTGATGCACTATTATGTAGTGTCCAATTTAATAACTGAATTTTGCCTTTGTTTGTTGCTCACAGGAAAAAAAAACATCAGTACAACTAATCAAGTGTAACCTTGAGACTACTGGCCCTACTATTATTTGAGATTTGCAATTACAAAGGCACCTCTTGAGACTGTATTCTTTCAGCAAATATATATATATATATATATATATATCACATCCAAGACAATAGAGAACACTTACCTAACCCGTGACGCAAGAGATTGCTCTTGTTCTGCTAAAACCACAAATTATGATTTTTTTTTTATCAGATCTTCTTACTGTTAAACCTACAAATCCTACATACAAAGTGCTTTGGAGTAACATCAGTTTATTGATCAATTCCATGTTAAATCCATGTCCTGACTTACCACATGTGTGGGTTTCAAACTGACACCATCGAACCTCATTAATGTCGAACTGTCGTCAGGAAATCCATCGCAGTCTTCCAGTTCCTGCGCGTTACATGGAGGCTTTTCTTTGTCCGGGTTAGGGTTCTAAGTAAAAACAATGGAATATACTGTAAGTGAGAAGAAAAATGGCATATATACTGTATCTACCGCATTTTCCGGACTATAAACCGCTAATTTGTGGATTTTTCCTGGGTTTTTCCCGGCTTCGAGCCAAAAAAACAGAGCCCCATAACATAAGACCAATGAAATTCTTTATATTAAATCGCGCTCACCGATGGTGGTTTTTAAACGCACGACAATGCCAAAAGATAAACTCTCGAGAGAAATAGTGGTGAAAGGAAGGAGGAAGACAGTGAACAATGACTTTCTTGGTAGGCTTCTTGGTAAGTCATGTTACAGACACTGTCTTTTGTTAAAGCCTGTGTAAAGTTCATTAGTTTTAAAGTAGACACCGGTGGCTTATAGACAGGTGTGGTGTATTTATGTTCAAAATAAAAATCTTTGTCAAATTCAGTGTGTGCGTCTTATTTTCGGGTGCGCTTAATAGTCCAGGAATTACGGTATAAAGTATTAAAATGAGGCACACACTATATGGACAAAAGTAGTTGGACACCTGTCTTTTCCTGCAATATGCGCTTCATTATTAAACCACAAAGTTGTACGCACTGAATTGTATGGAATGTGTTAGCATTACATTATCCTTTCACTTAAACTAGAAGATCCGAACCTGTTTCAGCATGGTCGTGCCTCTGTGACTTCTCCTTTTAGACGTGGTTTACATGGGATGGAACTCTACTGAACACTTTTGGGATGAATTGGAACACTGATTGCAGCCCAGGCCTCCTAAATCTACATCAGTACATGACTTCACTGATAACTTTATGGCTGAACAAGCACAAATCTGCACAAGCACACTCCAAAATGTAACTTTGACTCGAGAGTTACAACTTCGAGAGTCCAAGTTATTATAACAGCTAATAAATGTAGAATGATATGTTCAAAAATCACATTATCTTATGCTCAGTTGCCCACAAACCTTTGGCCATATAGTGTATATGCAAATGATTAATAAGCAGCAAGTGAAAGTAAAAAGGAATGAAAGACAATTAAGACACATTTTTTGCATGAGAAAGCGGAGATGAAATTACAGCACATTTTTTTTCACATAATGTTATGTTGTAGCCTTGCTAAAATGCTTTGAATTATAATTTTTTTCTTCCATCAATCTACAACTTCTCATGCACTCAGAAGAAGCTTTCATAAGGTTGCTGCTCCATGAAAGAACGGATCAGTGAAGTCTTGCAGTGACTTGTGACCTTCTGAAATCTTCTCTCATCTCTACTCATGATCTCTGGACCTCAACCAGAGTGATGAAGATAATCTCTTCGAGTTGATTGCTCAGCTCTAGCAAGATTCCTGGTTGTTCCAAAAAAACAATAGTGGCTAAAGTGTTATTGGGAACCTTTAAAGAACTAGCAATGTTTTTGTGCCCTCTCCAGCTCTGTGCCTCGACAAAATCCAGACTCAGATCTGCTCATTTAACATTCTTAGACTTAATGGCTTAGTTTGTTCTCTCCTATATATTTTTTTTAGCTGCTAGACCATATGCAAACAGGTGTATCTAATTCCAGATTATGTCCAATCCACTGAATTTGACACTAATCAACTCCAATTCAAGTGAAGAAACATCTCAAAGAAAATCCAGAGAAGTTCTGATGCCCCTGAGCTAAATTTCAAGGAAAAGCCATACTTGTAACCTACTTTGTAGTAAATTCATCACTGTTCTATTAAACTTTTATCGTCACAAATCAAGTTTCTGTTTTATGATTATGTGGCATGGAGTGAAAAAAATATTTTAAAGTATTTTAACAGCTGAAACGAAACTTAATGGAGGGGTCCGAATACACTCGAAAACCACTGTATATTTCAACCTAGAATATGAGGAGCTCAATAACAAATACAAGTTGGATTATGAATAATGAGAGTGAAAGGCAGAGTGTGTGTGTGTGTGTGTGTGTGTGTGTGTGTGTGTGTGTGTGGGACAGACCAGTTCTTCAGCAGTGAGGTAAGCAAGTCTCTGATGGACTAGTGCAGCCTGTTCTTCATCCACAATGTACTGTCCTCTCTTATCACCCAGAACCAGCTCGGACCAGAGCGGCCCTTCACTGCGCTTCTGCAGATTTACCTCAAGACTGGACACACACACACACACACACACACACACACACACACACGTGAAAATTGTACACAGCCATCCTGATTATTAGTATGTGTTGTGATCAAGTGTCTTCTGCAGAAAGTTCTGACATCCACGGATATACAATGGGGCTGTTGGATGCTTGATTCTGATTGGTCAGAATTTTTTTTTTTCCATTTTCTCTGACAGCAGATTAAACAGTAGCACAGGTATAGATTTAAAAATATAAATTTTAAGTGTACTTTTTAATATGAATATGATGTTCACTGTAAAAAGATGAGAAGCCTTATTTTTTTTAAGGAGTCTGAGAGCTTTGCAGAAGTCAGTAAATTTTATAACGCAGTAACACTTTCAGTAAAATCTAAGATTGATGCAACACATCGCACGGCATTTATAGCCTATCTTTTTATCTGAAGGATTTTTTTATCTTATCTTTTTTTTTTATCTAAAGCTCGCCCTATTTCAATTTTTCTTACATATAGTAAAGGATAGTGTAAATTCAGACCCTCAACTAAGAGAACACCAAGGACCTATTCATCCTAACCTGCTTTATTTAGCAAATACTAACAACCTCATCCTGCTTTTTGTGTGTGAACACACACACACACACACACACACTTCAAAATTGTACTTCACTGAAACAATATCATAAGTTTCATAATATTGCAAAATATAATCTATTACACTGTAAATAATTGTTTTTTATTTCACTAAAACTTTCTATTTTATCGTAAATTATTATTATATTGTGAATTTTATTTTGTTATTGAACATTCTTTTTTATTTCACTAAAGCCATACTCTATTCTATTGTAAATTTTATTTTAGTTATTTTATTTCACTGTGATACTTTTCTGTCATTGCAAATTCTATTTATTCCATCATTCCAATTTTATTCTTTAATTTTTAAAAACTTATTTAATTATTTTTTTTACTTGGTCAAGAAAATCTTACAGAAAAATAAAATAATTTACCATTTCACTGCATGTCATACTGTGTATGTTTAAGTATGCAAAACTAAAATTGAATTTAAAACCTAAATGTGGCAGACGTGACACAATTGGCACAAATGGGTTCAGACACTTGTAATCAGCACCTGAAAATCTCCCACCTTTTATCATCTTTAATAATCCAGACACTGGCCTCGGGGTCCACCGGGGCGAAAAGCTGACCCTGCAACAGAGGTGTGTAGTCTCCCACACCCACACACACACTGTCCACCAACAGCTTAAATCGGATATCGTCTTTCGTCGTGCCCTCGGGTAAACGGATGCACGCCGTGACGTCTTCTTCCGTCTGCTGCCAAAAGTAGATGGGCTCTACAAGCGAACAAAAAGAAAAAAAAAAGCCTGAAAAACCAAACACCACAAAAAATGTCCTTTTAATTAAATTCCACTCAGCTTCCTGAACAACAACGGGGTGAATAAGGATAATAAATCAGAAGAAGCGAACGAACAAAAGACTTCATTATCAAGCTTTAACTGGAGGATGCATATTATCCATTGCTGTGCTCCATTGATATTCCTTTATTTTTCAAAAGAATTCTTTTATAATAAAAAAGCATGAGAAAGAACGATGGAAAAAAACAATGGACACATCTTTGCATGTTCCTCATTACACACTCAAGCACATACTTCCTTTTTATTTTCATGGCTTCTAAGTGGCCCTGGCAGATCCATGATCTCACATCTGCTTCATTCATTTACAAATCACAAACGCCGCACTCAATGCAACGTAACAATGCGCAGTCATTTTGTACCACGACACAAAAATACAACGGCATCGGTCGGTGCGTCGACATTGTACAAAAATCTATATGTCTATTAGGATTATTTTAAAAGGACAGAGTATAATATCGAGTCCTCTTTTTACAGTACATGCTAGTCATTATTTCCTTTCAGAAAAGTTCGGTTCTTTCATTTGCGTCAAAAAAAGGTACGAGATTAAAGAAAAAGGAAGCGAGAAAATATATTTAAGAGAAAGAGCCATTGAAGGTTGACTCTCTCTCCCACACACATACATGTGTGCACAGCCTTGCAATTTTAGACAAAACCATAATACTGAAATTAGAACAATTTTTTCCTGCAGGGAGCATGAGGACGTAGCTTTCCACAGAAATAGTGAGAGCCTCATTATGCTCTTTTGTTGATGAGCTAGTTAACCAGGGCCTGATCTCTGTCTCAGCTTGAATTCACTGACTAAGAAAGAGGCTAATGCTTTGAAAAGGAAAAAATAAGGGCTCATGCTCTACCTGTACATTAGGCATGTGGGTGTAATGTGTGTGTATGGCTGTGTGTGTGCAACTGTGTGTCCAGAGCAACACAGTACTTCACTCCCAATCTCTTGTTCTCTCTACATGTGCTGTAAATGAGCTTCCCTTCTCCTCTGTGTGTGTGTGCATATGAAAATAAGAAGTCTTTTGTTACTACTCTGACACAAGTCGCCTAATGCATCTCAGTGGTGTTCTCAGACCACGAGATCTTTTCACAAAGCTTCCAATAACAAACTCGTGACATGAATTTTGAATGGTCCATTAGCCTCGGCACATCAAAAGAAAATGTTTACATGTTTAAAAGCAGAACACAAAAGCCTGGATTTCAGAGATTTTCAGAGGGTGTCCATTCAGCATCTAGCACGTTCTGGACTGACCAATGGATGATGACGGAAGTAAAGGGTTATGTCATTGCATTGTAAATCATTACAGAGTTTCCAGTTCTAAACTGATAATCAAAGATCGCTATTGTAAGCATGCAGCAATATTATAACTATAATCAGGGTTCTTACATGGTGATGATCCAACAAACATTTAAATTGACATGTATTGCATTCGGAAAGACTAACGGTAATCGCACTGATTCAACCGAGCAATAAAGGCGTAGCAATGGCAGCTTGGTGTTGTTGAGATTTGAATTCACAAACTTTAAATCAGAAGTCCTGTGTCTTATCCACTGAGATACGACTTTCCAATTTTACTGTAATGAATTAAAATATCTTTTTCCCCCTCTGATGAAAGAACAACAAATTTAAATTCCATGAACATAATAAAAACCACAACTGGCACCAGCCTATAAAACCTTGTTTTTGTCCTTTAAAGAAAATCCAATTTATTAATTTCGCTAAAAGCTATCATACATCTTTAGATTAGATTCAGTAAGATTGGAATCGACTTTGTTTTCAAACAGAGGGCAAATCCTAGATTTAATATAGAAATACAATCTGGAAATTTCCCAATATTAGCAGTGTAGAGTAAGTGTGTAGAGCAGGGGTCACCAAACCTTTTTGAAACTGGGAGCTACTCCTTGGGTACCGATTAATGTGAAGGGCTACCAGTTTGATACACACTTCTGAAATAACAAATGTCCTTAATCTACCTTTAATATGTTATTATTGATAATTAATGATATTCATCTATATTTAGTCATCTATATTTTAATATTGTCATTTTCAAATTCACACCAATGCGAGTGTGATTTCAAAAAGAATGGCAACAAAAAAAATTATATGCAGCACACTGGTAAGTGGTGCTTTGGTGAGCTATTTTTAGAAAAGGCCCGCAGGCAACTCATGTGGTCCTTGCGGGCACCATGTTGGTGACCCCTGGTGTAGAGTAGGTGTGTAGAGTGTGTATTGTAGAGTGCAGAGTAAGAGTAACCCATCACTGATATACCAACTGAAATATATGGTAAGATAAAAGCTACCACCACCTTTAACTCACCCAGCAAACAAAAAATAAATAAATGAAAAGAGGACGATGATGACTGGAAAAGCAGCAGGCAGATGGCAACATGACAGCAAGGGTTATCAGCCTAAGCTGCAGGGTAAGAGAGAACCAAAAGTGGCTATAAAATTAAGGGGGAGTTAAATACCCAAGTACCAATTCCACCTCAGAGATGTAGAAATCAAAATTCCATACAGAGTGGCCTGTCTAGAGGAACTTGAGGGACAGAGGAGCACAGCGAGTAAACAGCAGTTAATTGGAGGAATGGGCAAATCACCACTACCTCTACAATTGGTTAGGGTTGTTGGATAAAAAGAAAACGAGCATTATTGTCCTTTATGGCCATAAGAATAAAGTGCAACTACCCCTCAGGAGCTTGACTTTGGAGTTATTGAAACCAGATCATAGGAGGTGTTGTTCAACCAGTGGCTCTATTTGAGAATCTACCAGCACCAAAGTCTCTAAGGCCAAAATTCTGAGGTACAGAGTGAGAGGAAGTCAAGGTTTCTGATCATTTTAAAAATCAGATGTGACAGAATTGTCAAACAGTCCAGCTACAACACTATGTTGATTTACTGTTCTCACTTGGGAAAACATGGAAGAGAAATCCAGGCGTCCAGATAAAGATAAGATCTAGATCTACCAGATTGTAATTTTACCTTGGCTATTATGGTGAAGTAAATTAGCCATTGTTTCTGCATTTGGTTAGAGGTGCCACAAAATATGACCATTTATGGCCACAAGATTAAAGTGCAAATCCCATTCAGGAACATGACAATGATGTGGTGCTCTATCAACAGCTAGAGTCTCTAAAGCCAAATA
The DNA here is from genome assembly GCA_024362625.1 of Silurus asotus. NCBI lineage: Eukaryota > Metazoa > Chordata > Actinopteri > Siluriformes > Siluridae > Silurus > Silurus asotus. The sequence goes on along the minus strand of MU553112.1, from coordinate 591,925 downwards.
TTGAGGTACAGAGGGAGAGGACGTATAGTGCCCAGGTGTCAGTGGAGGAACGTTTGTGGCACAGTGAAAGAACCTGCATTTCACACCAAGCTAGGCTGTGGGCTTTGTCAGCAGCTGGTCCAGAAGGATGTTCAAGCTAGAACAAACAAAAACTCCAGTTGGACATGGGGTATGGCACAATGGTGTGTGGATGAAAGAGAAGTAGGCATTAGATCAGAAGATCTCAAGAGAAATCCTCTGGAATCCAGTCAATCTACAATGGGTTTTGTAGCCATCTAACCTCTGGAGATTAAAAAAAAAACAGAAAAAGGGGGTCTGAAGGACATCTGAAACTTTTGTTTTATTTTATTTTGTTTTAATTAGCAAAGCAGTGCTTTACTAAAAAAAAAAAAAAATCACTCGAAATAAAAACCACTGGAAATGGATTATGGATTCAATGCAGGCTAATCAACAAGCACTGAATACACAAAGAGAGATACTGTAATAGATTGACCTTGCAATACAAAAAAATAGTTTTGGACAGATATATGTACATTAAAAAATAAACAATTGTAAAAAAAAAAAAAAACATATGTGCAGAATTTTTTTTTAAATGTATGCTAGTACGCGAGTTGCGTGTAAAAGGCGAACACGTACAATTAAAGCAGTGGGACACTGTGTCTATTTATTTGTGTCGCAGGTTGCTGGTGAATGAATCTCCGAGAGGGAATTAAGAAATCTGAGCATTGGTTCTTTTCACAAATTGCTGCAGATTGTTCAGAGTTAGTCACTTCATATTAATACATCTTGTTGACAGCCAATCTGTGGGAGACCATTACAAGTGAATGGAACACCACTGACATGCTGGCATGTTACAGTAAAAAAAAAAAAAAAAAAAAAAAAAAAAAAACCATATGTGCAGAATTTTTTTTTAATGTATGCTAGTACGTGAGTTGCGTGTAAAAGGCGAACACGTACAATTAAAGCAGTGGGACACTGTGTCTATTTATTTGTGTCGCAGGTTGCTGGTGAATGAATCTCCGAGAGGGAATTAAGAAATCTGAGCATTGGTTCTTTTCACAAATTGCTGCAGATTGTTCAGAGTTAGTCACTTCATATTAATACATCTTGTTGACAGCCAATCTGTGGGAGACCATTACAAGTGAATGGAACACCACTGACATGCTGGCATGTTACAGGAAAAAAAAAAAAAAAAAAAAAAAAATAATTGAAATTTACAACATTAGTAAAGGTCAGGTTGTGTGAACGTCTGTGAGACAAGCGAGTTTCTGGTTTCACTGACGATTTTAAAAATTTAAATTCAATTTTTTAAAAAAAAAAAAAAAAAAAAAAAAGGATACTATTTTTGCTGCAAAACTAACCATTTCTAATGAGTGCATTAGGTGTATTACTGTGCAGCAGGTCCTGACTTGATCCGCAATTCTTTTGTTGAGAAAAGACTCATTATACTTTCACCCCCTAAATGTACATACATTTGATCCTTTATGCTTAGTTCCTTGGACGTATTACCTGCTGTCTAATTGCTTTTCAGTGCTTTCGGTTTTTGATCTAGGCTATTAACCAGGCTCAGGAACCGAGGAATTTGCATGAATATACATAAATGAATTAAAGGTTAGATTAAACACAGAAACTTTGACTGCTCCTGCTGAGCAAATGAGCACCTTGCATGGTTGCTATTGCTATGCATAGACATGAAAAATCCATTAAATGCTCTGAATACTCAATTATTTCCAAAAGTGCTAGATCAACTGGGAATACACCAATCCCTTATTATTTTCTTCAAATATAATACCCAATGCCATTCTGGTGCCACTGTCCTCTTAGCCACAGACTTTAAGAGCACTTAGATCTTATCAATGACAAAATATCTGTCAGTTTGTATCTAAAAATGTGGCAAATTTGAACTTTTATCTTATTTTCACATATTGCAGTGTGTACATTTGCAAAAATCCCATCGAGATGCAGCACATGTACAGTTAAATTGCTGCCTGAAGTTAATATTTAATCAAATTCACCAACCTGGTGAAATCAACAACAACTGATACGTTCCTATCAAACAGTAAAACCCCTAAATGAAGCAGTAACCAGTCATCTGATGGTTTCTTTGAACAAAAACGGTTTCCTGCATGGGTGAAATGTATGTACAGTACTTTCACACTTTCTTTTAACACGTACATACACGAGAACATCCAGAGAGCTCAATGAAATGTTACTGCTTCCACTTGTGTCCACATGGGCTGAGATAAACACTGTAGGTGTTAATGTACCATCATAGGTGTTAATTTATCTGTTGAGGGATTGTTCGCTTGCAGGGATAACTTCTTTGTTTATTAATTATTTTCTGCCCTTGGGGACAGATATATTTCATTATTACCTGACATACTGGCCATCCACTGTAACCTCAACACACTCATGCCTCATGTATGATACAAAGGGTTACAGAGAATTCAAAAACAAATGAGCAAGGAAACATACCTTGGATTGATTGTTATGAGGTCTATAGTGCATTTAGAATGATATCTACAGTGGCTACATGAAGGAATGAATGTAAAATAAAGCTTAACAAAGGAAGCCGCATGGTTTTCTCTTATTGCGTTTTTCCTCTTTCTGTAGTGGTTTGTTATGAATCATGTCTATGATTTCTTCTCTAGTTTCTATGGAGACCAACTCAAGGACGCTGAGCACATTTACATTTCCCCCCAAGTTTAATCTTCTGTCTCACAAAATGTGGACGAGTCTAAAAAGGCTTGTTCGAGTTGTATAAAGAAATACGGATACTCAAATTCAGACTCAAGTCATCATTTGGTGTGGCCAAATAAAAAAAAATGCTAATGCCATTTCTCTTTGAACTTGTCTTGAGGCTCAGAAATGGGCTGCCTGATGAAAGAGTGGATGCTTAATGGTCAAGAGGATACAGCATGCTGTTCGAGAGCAGCTTTGCACTTTCTCAAACATTAATTAAAACACTTTGGGGAATGAGCACATGAACCAAAATGTGGTTCTTTATAGATTAAGTGATCAAAGTGCTCACACACACACACATTTTACATTTTGTGTCAGTATGGATCATCCAAAATGATAGATAAATGGTGACTGGCCGAGTCTTCCCTCTTCTCAATGATTTATTATATTTTTCTCTCTCGGCACAGTGGGAGTGATGAAAATGGTGTGAGAATGTTTCATTACGAGGGGATGAAAAATCATCTACTGCAACGTCAAACAAAAACCTCAATCCGGTGCTCAGTGGCATGCAACAGATTGTTGGCATGTACATCAATGTCCTGGTGCACTTATTCTGCTCGACACCTCAGCCTTCACTGAAATCATAAGTGTTAACTCCTCACACCAGTATCATCGTATCCTGCGCACTGACGCACACCGTACATACTAATAATCAGAACCACATACCTGTTTTTTCCACTTCCATGTCTTCAGGTGGTGCGTCCTCCAGAGGGGCACCATCCACCTGCGTAAAGGTGAAGGGTTTTTCTGAAGCCACCATTACCCCTTTGCCCTGAGGCTCCACGGCAGCATAGTGAGGCACTGACTTGCCCTTCATCAACCTCCTCTTACTCACTTCATACTTCTTTTCTTGACCTGCACAAAATTCAATTCAATTAGCCTCAACTTACCTCTAAATTGCTTTGCGTTATAACACAAACCTAAACACACACACAGGGTGAACAATTTGTGTTTGACGCTATAGGCACGTGTGAAGTGAACTGTGATAGTCTGATAAGCGGGTGCAGATGTTACCATACCATATGCAGTTAATATAGACTAATTGTTCATTCCATCTTCTGTTTTAAGGTTAATGTTCTATATCGTATTTATTATTTGTATATATTTCTTGTTCTGGATCACCCCCTGAAATAAATAAATAAAAAGATCTCAATTAAATTTTTTACAATAAATATGTCATAATACGCAATTTAATCTTGACATCGAAGTCAGTGTAACATTTTTTGAGAATCTCATCTCTTGTACCATTTGAAGCCGAGACAATCAGACATTAGGGCGTCATTAGCTGACATTAGCTGTCCAGGGATTAAATTTTCATGAATCCTCCATTGTATTGTGTAAATGCTCTTACGAAAGATGAATCATTTTGTTCATCTCAAGCTTCATAAATGAGGTCTATTATCTCTACCCAACACTTCTCTGCAACTGTCAGTCTCTACGAAAGAGGATTGTCATCTTATTTTTGGCAAAAAACTTTTTATCCACCTAGTACAATACTGTAGCTGTACAATACTGACTTTCCATCCTATAGCATATTACAAAGCATTGTTTTATACTAAGTCTTATTAACTTGAACCTTACACACGTGGCTGCTTTAATCAATCTGGTAAAAACTGAGCTTATGTTTGGAAACACCTTGTCTTTTATAGTTTTTGAGAGACACATCCATGTTTCTTTTGTTTCCATGCAACTAACAAGGTAAAGTAACGGTAAGATTTACTTTGAACAAACAAATATATAAACGCACAGATGATACACTTTATTTTCATTTCAAAAAGCATCTCTTAGCATGAAACACACTCTTGGCATAGGGACATTTCTCCAGACATTCAGCTGAAATACTTTGCCATGTCTTTTGTAAAACTTGCCAAAAGGTGATCACTAGCTGGATAATTATTTCTGACCTTGCAATTCAGTTAATCCCAGTGCAGATCAATAGGCCATTCCATGATAGATAACAGTCCATCCCACTGCTTGCCTCTACATAACACTTACAGATCTTGGACATATGCTTCGGTTCACGGTCTTGAATTTAAGGTGAAGTTGGTTCCAATTAGCCTCAGTTCATCTGAATGCACGGTGTTGAAATATGGAATTTTGATTCGGTTTTTCCTTTCACCTGGAACAAATCTCCGACCAATCTCCAAAACAAACGCAAACCATAAGGCTTCCACCTCCATGTTTGATTGTGGGGATGAGGTGTGAGGTAGTATGCTAACATCTCTCCATCTTACAAAAGTTAGAGACAAATCATCTCATTTGGATTAATCCGTCTAGCGAACTTTCTTCTTTTCGTTCACTGTCCAATTCCTGTGTGTTTTTGCCTTTTACCCAGTTTGTTGCAAATAAAGGAAGGGACATGCACGTGTCTCAAAAAACATAAAAGACTAACTTCCAAACTTTCAACAGGATCTGGAATTAAACAATTGTTACAGTATGTGAGCACAACTTGCATTTCGAAAACACACAGACTAGCAAACGTCTAGTAAAAGTGGTATCTAGACATATTAAAGAAAATCCATTCCGAGAAATTCAGCTGGACTTTCTCGAATCATAGCTTCCCAATGTTACATTTTGCAACACTCGTGGAAAATACACACATTTCTACACAGTTAAGTGGACAATCTACATTGAAACCTTGTCTTGCTCACCAGCAGAGTTGTGGACTGTAACCCACTCGAGTGTAGTAAAAAACCCACTGCCTTTGGTGTCGTCAGGATCTTTTTGGATACGAAGCAGCAGAAGCTCGATTGCGTGGAACCCTTGAACCCCTGCCTGGACGTGGGAAACGCTGTTCAGGATGATGAAAGGCTCCCCAAAAGATTCGCTGAACATGGGCTGAGGAGAATCAGAATCTTTCAATATTCATATTCATAAAGGGTGACTCATAAGATTAATAGAAACATTACATCATGCTCATAAGGCTGTGCTTAAAAAAAAAAATCACACCAAAAACACACAATTTACACAAATCAGATCTCTCCTAACATCTTCTATCCTGACATCTCAAAGCCTGACATCTGGCTGGGTCAATACACTGACCTGTATTGAGTAAGATAAACATAGGGTTATTTGTCAGTCCTCATGAAACGGTCGATTATAATAAGTAGTGAAACTACTAACATTTACATTTAAGCCATTTTGCTATCCAGAGCATCTTAACAAGGGTTAAGAGCATTGCTCAATGGTGCAGGAATAGCATTATGATGGTGTTGGGATTTGAACTCATGACCTTGCAATCCGGAGCACACTTTCTTTAGAACAGGAAGCAAGCTAGAGTGAGAAATCTATTATATATATATATCATGAGAGGGTTCGCTCTTACTTCCCACTTTAGCTGAGAGCTCTCTCCTCGGTTGCCGGTGCGTAACAGGGTCAGAGTTCCGGCCCCGTCCGAGAGAGCAGCCCAGGTAGCAGAGGTCAGACTCAGAGAAGCACAAAGCCTTTCGTCCTCATGTCCGCTGCGGTCAGCGGTCATCCGAAACACCTCTCGAGGTTTCCCCAGGGCCGTGTCCTATAGCGAGAAGGTGAAAGATGATTATTCTCCGAGGATTAAGGTTCACACTGAATATCTGCTGAGAGGGGATTATAACAATGAGTATAGCAAACACAACCAGCTCTTCCTCACAATCAAAGATTATTTGTTTTATCTGACTTAAATTTGTTGTCCTGTTGCTAGGCATCGCAGCAGCCAATCGCCTCTCTAGGTTCCATGAGTCACTGCGGTGCTCAGCGTGTTCATGTAGATGAGATTATTACAAAAATATGAGCTCCTGCAGATCTGAAGTGAGTCTTGAGCTTTTACAGAGTAAATAACTCTAAGCCGGGCTGTGATATAAAACATTTATGTAGCCAGTAAATAAGAGGATTAACTGTAAATACTATACCATTATAATCAGATAATCTGCACATGTATAAGAATATAACAAAATACTGTATGTAAACAGAATGAAAATCCTAAAAGTTTTTAATGGTTGTGTAGATTGTAGGTTTTGGCAGTTATACGTCTTACCTGCATTCAAGCCCCGATTGGTTCAAATGCAAAATGACATAATAATCTACATTTAATGTAGTGATATTTTTTATATTAATATAGGCAAAATAAATATCCACTCAATGCCTGTTTGACTAAATTAATCAATCAGCAACGAGAATGAATGGACTGCAATTTAAAGTTGATGCTTAGCCTCCGATGCCTGGGATCTAGGATTTAATTCTTTCGGCAATTGAGACTAAAACTTTCTTTCAGCTTCTCCCATTAGGGGTCGCCACAGCGGATCCTCCACATGTTTTGATTTGCCACATTTTTACGCTGGATGCCCTTTCTAACGTAACCCTCCCCAATTTATCCAGGGTTGGGACCGGCACTAACGGTGGCTGGGGTTGGTTCCCTGACCAGGGATTGAACCCGGGCATCAGCGGTGGGAGTGCGGCATCCTAACCACTAGACCACCAGGGAACCTTCTTTCTCCGATTGAGACTAACAAACTAAAAGCATGAATTTTAGATGTTTTGCTAAGTGACTTGCTAAGACTATTAAAAGCTGCACGTGTTCCATTTTTGCAGTTTTCCCCCAAAATTGTATTATATTTTGAAAATCATAAAAGAAAATTAGGTAGTAAAACACATGACGACATGATCAAATCAACAAATCCAAAACATACAATATAATATACCTTATATCTGGTTAGTTGGTAAATAGATAATCCAGTGGTCACTAATTTTATACCATGGTCAATATGAATGTTTGATTCTGATTGGCTGGAATCTCTGAATTCGTAGTATTAAATTACAGTAATTTAACACATATGCATACTGCATTCTATCGTCCATTCGATCTTCATGGGAAAGATTTGCAACATTTCAAGTATGAGAATAGATATAATCAATGCTTGGTGCTCTTCTTAAAGCAGTCAAAAGCTTCCTGGATAGTGAAGGCAGAGCATTTAGTACACCTTAAGATAGAGACATGTGACCAATTTATTATGGGTTTTTTTCTTTAAAAAAAAAAGAAGTTGTCTTGTAAAAAAGTGCTCAATTGACCTCATATTCATAACAGTGATTTTGGTAACAGTTCGATGTGTCTGTAGGCAGACAGGCAACATTATCTAAAGCATCATGTGTTTTTCTATTCACCTTTTCTTTGTGGGTTTTTCCAAATGACTGACTGTTCATTGTGTAAATTACAAACTTCTGATCCATTCAGAGTGAATGAAAGAACTCAGAGGGATAATTAGTGTATAATTACAGCATTCATTCTCCATATTATATCATTTTACACTGCTGGTAATTAAAGCGTAAAAAATGCACAAGAAAATCGATTTTCTTTGTATTTTGCATGCAGAGATTATTATTATTATTATTATTATTAGTGATTTACATTTGATCATTCGCAGATGCCCTTATTCAGAATGGCTCCTTTATACAACCCGGCAGTAAAGGGTTAAGGGCCTTGCTCAAACGCCCAGCAGTAGCGGCTTGGGGATGCTGGGATTTGAACTTACAGTAATTGTAATTGATCCGACTGCTCATCTGAGTTCAACTAAATCTAATTCTACACTATATAATTTTAACATACAACATTACGTTTGTGCGCCATCTAGTGAGAGTAATAAATAATATTATTTGACCAAACAAACAAAAAAATAAAAAGAAATAAAATAACAAAAATTATATTATATATATATATTTTCTCAGATTAATGTAATAGGTTTAACCAATTATTATTTGTTCACTAATTTAGGAAAGAAAATCTTTTTTGTTATAATTATTATTATTTAAGCATATTAACATATCTGAAAAGGATATGTTATAGAAATATACATTTCTAGATTACTTTTAAAAGCATGTTATATAACATGGATTTTCAACAATCGTATCAGTAATTTATTCTTTTTTTTATTTTCTTCAAAACAAAATTAAAAAAATCTATTTTTAATTGTATTTCAAATCTTTAATCAAAAAATCAAGACTTGTTAAAAAAAGAATAAGTTTAAACAATATAAAGAAAAAAAATATTATAAACATCTAAATAGTTTGGTAAATGCTCAAAATAAGTAAAGAGCTCATGGATACTTACAATCATGTAATTAATGACCTTTTAAATTATAAATAAAAAAAAGAACAATTGCTCTGTTAATTTTTGTGTCTTTGTTTATTTAAATAAACTTACATTAAAATGG
>MU553112.1:565342-582826 GCA_024362625.1 Silurus asotus | reverse complement strand
ATATATATATATATATATATACACACACACACACACACACACACACACACACACACACACACAAACATATACACACACACACACACACAATTAAAAATCTCGTGGTCTAATGGATTATTTCTGCTAATTACAGCACAAATCAATAGCATGTTCTTGGGTTTCCATGTTTCCTCTACAGTCTTACTGCTGATCATTACATTCATTATATGCTGCTTAAAATACTCACCAATGTGACCTTCAGATTCAGCACTCTTCCCTTGCAGTCAATAAAGTACACACACTCTTCGTACCAGGGATCCTTGTGGAGGTAATTGTACATGCCGAAAGCCTTCATGTGGTCCAGAGTGTACTGGGTGTCTCTCAGTTTCACCTCTGCCACCCCTACAAGAAAAACAGAAAAAATTCCTTTTAACAATATAATGATAAAAAGAGATTTATTAAGAAACCATGGAATAGACCAACCTCCTAATATAAAAGCAAGGAAAGCACCAATGACTGTTTTGAATGTGGTATGCGCGGTATACCGGTACTGGACAAATACCGGTATACAGTATTATATCATTTTAAACGGTACGATATCGTAATTTTGCTGAATTCGTCATTTCATACGCTGCTGTTCTGAATTTGACCTGTAGGCGGCAGTGCTTCCCAAATTGCTGCGAAACCGTTAAGAAACAGTAAAGATATGCAAATGTATTAATTGTTACTTTAGTTGCATTTTTTTTCTTTATAAAAGCAAAATGTACCCATTGATCTTAGTATGTTTTTTGTTACATTTTAGGACATTTTGTTTTTTACTGTAAAGATAAAAAGATTAATATATTTGCATTGTTTTACTTATTATATATTATATACTTTTTTTTTACTATTATTATATATTATATACTTTTTTAATTTTATATAGTATATAGTATTATATACTATTTATTTTTATCCTAAAGATGTTCAAAAGTAATAAAACTGCAGCAATTTAACATTTCCTTTAATTTAAAGACAGTGTTGTGTCCCCAAACTTCATATCTGTGGTCTGAGAACAATTGATTTTGCCTGAAAAAGCTATAATTTCTTTTTACATTTATGGCATTTAGCTTACAATTCTACTTTGCAGTTTAGGGTTTCTGATCAGAAGTCCAATATGTTACGATGTCAGTACACAAACAAAAATGTTGTCTTTAATTAAAAAAGTATATATTTTCAGCATATTTACCAGCCTTCAAATATGCTGCTAAAAAAAGATTAAAATTCTCAAAATGTGAATATAAAATGCTAAAACAGCTTTGCATTTGCTTTTTCAGTAAAAAAAAAAAAAAAAAAAAAGAAAGAAAAAGCACTTATGAAGCAGTTCCAGCTACAAACCAGCCTTTTTACATATACAGTCCTTGGCCAAAATGTTTGGAAACACTGAGACTTTTATGGTTTTTGAGAGCCATGTGCATGTTCCTTATGTTTAATGAAACTTGCCAAAGGTGTTTGTCATTTCCTGACCGTATGATCCAATTCATCCCAGAGCAGTTCAATAGGATTTAGGTGAGGACCAAGTAAAAAAAAAAAGGAGTAAGGTCAGGAAGGAGGTGGGTGTTAAACTGTTCTCCCATGGTGTGGCTCTGAGCCCTTTCCTGTTTGCAGTGGTGATGGACAGGTTGACGGACAAGGTCAGACAGGAGTCTCCTTGAACTATGATGATTGTGGACGATATATTGATTTGTGGTAAGAGTAAAAAGATTTTGAGAAAAGCCTGGAGAGCTGTAGGTACACGCTGGAGAGAAGGGGAATGAAAGTCAGTACTAGTAAGACAGAGTACATGTGTGTAAATGAGAGGGAGGGCAGTGGAGTGGTGCGATTGCAGGGAGAAGAGGTTGTGAAGGTGGAGGAGTTCAGGTACCTGGGGTCAACAGTGCAAAGTGATGGAGAGTGTGTTAGAGAAGTAAAGAAAAGGGTGCAGGCAGGGTGGAGTGGGTGGAGAAGAGTGATAGCAGAAGTGATGTGTGATAGAAGAGTAACTGTGAGAGTGAAAGGGAAAGTTTATAGGACTGTGGTAAAATCTGAGATGTTGTATGGTTTAGAGACAGTGGCATTGAGTAAAAGACAGGAGGTGGAGCTGGAGGTAGCAGAGCTGAAGATGTTGAGGTTTTCGTTGGGAGTGATGAGGATGGACAGGATTAGAAATTAGTTTATTAGAAGGACAGTGCATGTAGGACGTTTTGGAGACAAGGTGAGGGAGGTGTGATTGAGATGGTTTGGACATGTACAGAGGAGGGACATGGGGTATATCTGTAGGAGAATGCTGAGGATAGTGCCGCCAGGAAGGAGAAAAAGTGGAAGACCAAGGAGGATGGTTATGGATGTGGTGAAAGAAGACATGCAGCTGGTTGAAGTGAACGAGGCAGATGTAGAGGACAGAGGGGTATGGAGACGGATGATCCGCTGTGGCTGTGTATGGTGTTGAAGTATAGAATAATAGCCATGTTGGTTTAGTTTTCCTTTCACGCGGAATAAGTCTCAAAGTCTCATTTCCTTCTCCAAAACACACCCATGGTTTTTGCCTTGTACCAAGTTTGACGTATATAAACAAAAGCAACACAAATGTGCTAATTTCAGATTTGGATTTTATGTATAATTATTTTATAAAATATATAGTGTTTGAATTAATAAACAAACAACTGTATGTCACCAAGAAACCACAAAAACTATGAAGCGAAGTGCTTGACAGTGGAGACTCCTTCCACAAATGTTAAGTAAATGTCTTTTGCATATGCTTTTACGTGATAATATAATATACACATTAAGATACTTTATGGAATTAACACATTCACCTGGAATAAACTGATGGGGTAAACTTAAGGGGACACACACACACACACACACACACACACACACACACACACACACACACACACACACTGCAAAATTTCAGCAACAGCTCATTTAATCACATGAAGTATTATTCTTTTAATTTAATGTTTCCTGTGGTTAAAATTAAGTCGAATAAAAATTGAAATGAAATTGATTTTCATCCCTCACCTGCATCCAGCTCTACATTATAGCATGGGATTGAGTCTAGAGAGAGTTTGTAACTTTCAAAGCTGGGATCCAGTAGATCTTTGTTCACTTTCAGAGAGCAATTCGGATACGCCATGATCCTTAAAAAACTAAATATTACTGAAGTCGAGAAATGATCACAACATTAGACGTGCAACTGAAACTCGTGCTTCCGCTTAAGCTTTCAAGCCGGACCGCCTGCTCGCGCGCTATGAACCCTGGGAAATGGAGTAGCGCGGCCGTACCGCGCCTATAGGAATTCATGCTTTTGGATTCGATACCGCATTGTGTCTTTTTATTTGTAAAATTAATGATATACGTCATTAATACTTGACTATGCAAGTTATCTTAAACTAACTACTATTTGAAATTATCCCGGAAAGTTATTTCACAAAAACTCGCCTCCCCAAGATGCCTCGGACCTGAACCGGAACCATGATTTTACCTGTTTCCCTCCGGTTGACATATGCAGATGCACTGTAGTGAACTTGTTTTGATTGTCACGTAATTAAATCGCCTTTTCACCCCAAGAATAATACATTATATGACAAAAAAATAAATTTATTAACACAATAGTAATGCTTTTGAATTGTTTGTAAAATATGCATTAATTAAATTAGGGCAACGTGTTTTCGATTATAGATAATAGTGATGTGAGTGCGCCACCTAGTGACAGCAAACATAAATACATTACAGCGAATAATAAGGCGACGAAAATAGAAAGAGTACAACATTAAAGTTTAAAAAGATTCTTATTTGAGAATAGATGAATGCTATTTATCAGGAAAATTGTTAAATGTATGCTCCTGAAAAAGGTTTATTAAATGTGCTTGAGGATTTATTTATAAAAATGTCTTTTAATTGCATGTGTTTGTATGTTTCAGTGTATTTAAGAGTAACAAAACTTTCCAGATTCCAAGTCAGAGCACTGGGAATAGCAGTGAAGGAAAAGCAGCCAACAAACACTGAACACCCCTGGGAACACCTCAAGATAGTTATCCAGGTGACTACCTCATTAGGCTGACTGAGAGAATGTCAAGAATGTGCAAATCTGTTATCAAAAAATAGCTACTTTGAAGATTTAAAAATAAATAAAACATATTCATGGTTGTTTAACACGTTTTTGTGTAGCAAACAATTCCATATGCATTCTTTCATAATTGAAAGTATTAATGTAAAATGTTCATAATAATAAAAAATAAAGAAAAAACACTAAAAACGAAAGTTTTCACAGCACTTTACTTTTTTCACATTCTGGTATGTTACAGTTTTATTCCAAAATGGATTATATTCATTATTTTCCTCACAATTCTACAAGCAACACCCCATAATAACAATGTGAAAAACGTTTTTTTGAAATCTTTGCAAATTCAAAATAAAAAATAAAAGAAATCACATGTACATTAATATTCACATCCTTTGCCATGACACTCAAAATTGAGCTCAGGTGCATCCTGTTTCCACTGATCATCTGATCACTGATGAACATCATCAAACTGAGATGTTACTGCAACTTGATTAGAGTCCACCTGTGGTAAATTCAGTTGATTGGACATAATTTGAAAAGGCATACACTTGTCTATAGAAGGTTCCACAGTTATAAGTGCATGCCAGAGCACAAACCAAGCCATGAAAGGATTGTCTATAGACCTCCGAGACAGGATTGTATCAAGGCACAGATCATTTCTGCAGCAATAAAGGTCAGAGTGATCACAGTGGCCTCCATCATCGGTAAACGGAAGAAGTTTGGAACCACCAGAACTCTTCCGAGAGCAGGCCAAACAGCGATCAGGGGAGAAGGGCCTTAGACAACGAGGTGACCAAGAACCCGATGGTCACTCTGAAAGAGCTCCAGTGATTCTCTGTGGAGAAAGGAAACCTCAAGAACAATAACCATCTCTGCAGCACTCCACCAATCAGGTCTGTATGGTAGAGTGGCCGAATGAAAGCCACTCCTCAGTAAAATGCACAGGACTGCATGTCTGGTGTTTGCCAAAAGGCACCTGAAGGACTCTCAGACCACGAGAAACAAATATTTACCTTTTTGGCCTGAATGCTAAGCGTCATGTGTGGAATCAGGTACTGCTAATCACCTGTCCAATACCATCCCTACAGTGAAGCATGGTGGTGGCTGCATCATGTGGGGCAGCTGTGGGATGTCAGGAACTGGGAGACTAGTCAGGGTCGAGGGAAAGATGAATGCAGCAATGTACAGAGACATCCTTGATAAAAACCTGCTTCAGAACTCTCTGGACCTCAGACTGAGGCAATGGTTCATTTACCACCAATGACACTAAGCACACAACCAAGATAACAAAGAAGTAGCTACTGAACAACTCTGTAAATGTCCTTAAGTGGCCCAGTCAGAGCCCAGACTTGAACCTGATTAAACATTTCTGTGGAGATCTGTTCACTGAGACTCCCCATTTAACCTGAAGAGCTGGAGAGGTTTTTTTATTTGTAATAAATTTGGAAAGATTTTTAACACACTTATTTCATGTTGTCATATGAGGTATTGTTTGTAAAATTTAGAAAATAATGAATTCAATCCATTTTGGAATAAGACTGTGAATACTTTCTGGATGCAGTGAATATATATATATATATAGGAAATCTAACTTTGCACCAGAAAATGAGTATTTTGATTATCAGTACATCTGATTGTGCTCCAGCACCTGAGCTAAAAATTCCTCACATCACTAAAACACAGAACACATTGTTGTCTGTTTACACCACTTGGCTCTGGACACACTGTCCATTTACATAAATAGTAAAATGTCTTTGTTCTGATAATGACATCATGGCACAGGAGCATGTCAGACACTGACATTGTGAATCTGATTACACAATGAAATGATAAGGGTTATGTAACACTTCATTTGCATTCAATTATAAGATTACACCACAAGCAGCTAAACTCTTTTTACCTGTCTAACTACTTTTATTATTGCATACTTGGGAAAACAAAAATTGGTGTTCAAACCTACTTTTTTTGTCCTTCTTGTCCAGAAGTAATTAGTAGTAAATTTTTGGAATTCAGCAGCAGAGACATCAGACGAGTTTTTCCCACACACACAATGTCTTTGTACCTGGCTTCATTTCACCAGGTGGCCTGACAGGTTTTTTTTTTTTTTAGCTAAAATAGATTCCCCAGATAAGATGACTGACAGCATCCAGACGAAACGTGACTCGGGTGTTCTAGGCATTGTTACTGTATACAAACAACTACACGCGATGCTGTGGAGTTCTGCTCTACCTGCTTCTAGGTATTGGGAATATAAAAGCTCCAAGCTCATGACTTGCACGACATAGAGACAATAGACAGTGTGCCTGAGAGTGCAGCTTTTACAGGTACGTGTCATCGGAAAAATATTATAATAATCATTCCTTTAATAATAATATGTATTATAATAATAACAATAAGGTTATTTGAGCTAAATATGAACATCAATTTGCAGCTATGAGTCTTTTTAGTTACAAATGTATTGCTTTTTTACATATTTTTTTTCCTGCCAATATTTTTGTTGATTGATTTCTACCTGTTTCAGTACTTAAGTTTTAGTACTATGCTCAATTAACTGCAATTTCATGACATGTCATAAATGACATACCTTCTAATACACAGTACAGTTCTAATATCACCCCTTTATCCCCGTGTGCTCTCAGTTGTTTCAGGGTTATTGTGTTGTTGCAGTAAATGTTTGCAGACACATTTCATGTAGTTAGTTTTGTTAATTTGTTGTCAAAAATTTTGTTTTATTTTAAAATGTTATTTGACATATTTCATATTTACCTAATCACCTACTTTTTCATATATGCAATTGTTACTTGCATACATCACATTAACCAGCATGAAAAAGGATTACTAATACAGCACTGGTCAGAAGTTTAAAAACACCTTTTAGTCTTTTAGGTTTAGGTTTTTGAAAATGTAAGTGTAAAAGCTATAAATGTCAAATTTGGACACATCTGTCCACAGAACGTTCTTTCAGTCGTTTACTTTATTTTGTTTTTGGAATTTTGCTTAGTTTGTTGCTTATAAAAAAAAGATACATGCATGTGTTATTAGCACACACACACACACACACACACACACACACACACACACACACACACACACACACACCACTGGCTAGTCACATAACTACACCCACATGCAACTTTATGCTCTAATATAAAACCTGTAAATATGTTATTTAATTTTCCACCTTTTTCTCAAAAAATTCACAGAACAACAGCCAGTGCTGAGTTGAATGTCTTTCCGCATGTGACCAGATCCCTGGATGTGCACGCCTGGATCAGTCAACATGCAAAACGCAGGAGGGCACATGTACTTGTGCCTTTTGATATGGATTCTACTGATCAACTTTTCAGGTAAGATATGAAAGTATCCCGTTATGTTCAGTGGCAATAAATTATTTACAGCATGCTTATATTAATTTATTCATGTCATAATCACACAATAAATATAAACTATTCTCTAGGAGCCCAACGTGTTCTGAGCGTGACCCCCAAACTGGGCAGTATGAATGGAGCAACCCGGCTGACCATTCAGGGAAGTGGTAGGTATTATTATTATTATTTATTTCTCATTATTATTATAATTATTATTATTATTATTATAAACATTAATATTGCACTTATGGGATACTTCAGCTACCTGACACTTAGCAAATACTGATTTTTAAGTTTTTTTTGTTTTTTTTTTACAAATGATAAAGTATATTTTATTACATATTTGTTTTTTTTGTTTGTTTCAGGTTTTGCCCAGCAGAGTCAATTCAGTTTTGATACCAGCAACCCAGACATCGGCAACACTGTGACTCTGGTGTCAAGCACCAGATCATTTCCTTGCGATGTTGAGAAAGATGCCACCCTTTCCACCAAAATCACATGCTACACTAGGTATCTCAAACATGTTATTACTACCAGGGCCAGCTAAAATAAAGAGCTACTTTTTGTTTTTATAATAACACCAAATGTAAAACTTGTGTGTCTGCATTATACTTATCATCAAGAGCTGGTCATTTGGAAAAGCAACATATGTAATGTGGAAAAAAATATAAATGTTAACTCTTAACCATATTAATTGAATTATAAATGATAAAGAAGCATTTTATTTTGATTACGATTATATTGCCATCCATAGGAAATATTTCGACAAGATGTTGCTACAATATTTTAATTATAATTAATTCTAAATAATTCATAATTAAATATGAATTAAATACTAAACAAATATATTCATATACATCATTACTCAGCACATTGAGATGGTAGTGTTATCAAATGAGATAGATTAACTAATATTATTTGCTTACCTTCCACCAGCAATAGCAAGCTAGCTAATATTATACAGTTAGATTGTATAAATTATATTGCAATTAACAGCATACTAGCTTACACTAGGCTAATTAATGTATGGCAAATTTTGTTATAAAAAAAAGTAATGAAAAACTAATACACAGAACAGTAAAAAGGAGAGGCTGAGGCTGAATTCTTTCTAGACCAGACAACACTTTCTGACAGTTGAAATATTTCGACAAGATGTTGCTACAATATTTTAATTATAATTAATTCTAAATAATTCATAATTAAATATGAATTAAATACTAAACAAATATATTCATATACATCATTACTCAGCACATTGAGATGGTAGTGTTATCAAATGAGATAGATTAACTAATATTATTTGCTTACCTTCCACCAGCAATAGCAAGCTAGTTAATATTATACAGTTAGATTGTATAAATTATATTGCAATTAACAGCATACTAGCTTACACTAGGCTAATTAATGTATGGCAAATCTGTTCTAAAAAAAAAAAAAAAGTAATGAAAAACTAATACACAGAACAGTAAAAAGGAGAGGCTGAGGCGGAATTCTTTCTAGACCAGACAACACTTTCTGATAGTTGTGTCAATTTATTATGTTTGATAAAACTTGGCTAAAACTTTCTTGTCTTTTTTTTCAGACCAATGCCACAAGATGACTACATGCTTGCAGTCAAAGTGGATGGAGTTCCCATTCCTACTACTGGAATGTGCAGTGGAAATCCATGGAACTACTGGTGTATTTTCTATGTATGTTTAATTCCAGTTTCATTCTCATTGCTTCGTTTTTATACACTCTAGCACACATGCTATTGTGCATTGTAATTGTTTTTCTCAAATTCTTAGACTCGTTGGTACAGGACACCTTCCATCCAGTCTATCACCCCTCTAAGTGGTCTTCCAGGTGCAGTTTTATTTAAATAATCTGTAATAAATACTTTATTTTATAATTACATGATTGGCTAAAACTCATTTTGAGAAATGTTGAATAATCCTACAGGCACTGTAGTTACTCTCCGGGGGAGAATTTTTACTGATGTCTATGGCAGCAATACAGCAACAAGCTCCAATGGATATAATGCCAGATTTCTGAGGTAAAAAAAATTTACATAGTTGATCAAACTTTATATATGCAGCATATAGTGTTGAGATACAACTAAAACTGTTTGTATTTTGTTTTTTAATGTTCTCTGTAAATATAGAGCATATATGGGTGGAATGCCATGTGATCTTTTGATCCCTAATTCAGACACACTGTAAGTACACACCATTTGTGCCATAAAATATAGATTTATTTATATTATAATTATCACACAGTTGCCCTTTTGCCTTAGGTATGGTTTGACTTTGGATTCGAACACCAGCGATTGGGGATACATGAGCTGTAAAGTGACTGGAACATATGTGGGTAAGGGAACCTATTTCCGATTTGTGTCACTTAAATATTTCCATTGCACCCGGATCTGATATGTAGTGGACTTTAATAATGCTGATTCATTCATGTTGTTTTAACTAGGACATCACAACCTCAGCTACATTATTGACAGTGAATTTGGAAGGTCAGTGAAATACTAAAAAGCTTGCTGCATATCTGAAATACTAAAAGACAGAAATGTCTATAAAAATCTATGTCATTTTGCTATCAAAATGGCTATTTTACATATATCTTGTTTTTCAGGAGCTTGCCAGACTTCGGGACCTACCGTGTGTCAGCTCTGAATAAGCTTTCGATGTTCCAAACGTTTGCAGGTAAATAAATGGGTGTGGAGGTAAACAAGGGGAATGTACAGGATGTGTACTGGATGAACACTATGTGAAAATATTGTTAAATTGAACTAAAATGTCCATATTAATTAAATGAAACTAATAGAGTTTAATTTGTTATAAGATTTTATTAGTAGACAAGCTGTAGCTGATCGATGTAGCGATAGATCTTTACAGCTGAAAGTGACAAGGAAAATCTATTTGAGGTGATATGTGAGGGACTAACATCATCTTTATTACTAATTATACATTTTGTATAGCTGTATACTATAGGGTCATGCAGTACTAAAGGTATTGAAAGGAGGTTTCTCCTGAAAATATTGTGAATCCTGGGATGAGCACAAGCCTATCAAAATGGTTACGGCAGTAGCTCTCAGTTACAAATCGACAGTTTCAAGGGTAGATTTTGATAATGATAATAATAATAATAATAATAATAATAATAATAATAATAATAATAATAATAATAATAATAATAATAGTAATAGTAATAATAATAGTAGTAATAATAATATTACCTCACAATTCTAAATAAAAGAGCATTCAGATTCAACTCAAAAACTCGGATTTTATTCCAAATTCAAGAATTTGGAATGAAACAGACACGCACACAAACACACACACACACACACACACACACACACACACACACACACACACAGATCAGCAAAGAAAATTGTCCTCGATTGAAGAGAAACACTGTATAATTACTCCACAGGACACAATAGGGCTTTTAACCCAATTCCACTCTTGTAATACAGAAGCAGGGTTAGCATGCCTATTTACCCAGGGTTATAAAACCCTTCTCTGAAGCAAAGTTATCATGCAACGTTAATGTGCCGAACATGTACAGTGTAAAACTATGTGGTGTTAGAATATTACAGTTGTGTGCTGTATTGATCCAGTCAAAGCAAAATAATTACAAATAACAAAATAAATACAACACCACAGGTTTTAGGAATGTGTACTGTGAATCAGATAATAACCAGGAATAATCAGGTGAAGTATGAGCAGTGTGAAATGTGAAACGTTCTCTTTAGCTTTAGAATAATCCAGCGATCACTACTCGACATGTGAAAAGTGCGATTTAGTCTAATGAACCAACAAAACATATTTCTATTTACAAGTAATATTAATATTTTTTTTCTTTCATCTGATGAAAAGATTGTTCAAATCCAAATTGAAAATGAAAAAAAATTTATATGGATTATTGAAACAAAATAAAATAAACTTAAATCAAATTGTTTTTTTTTTAATTGCCTAATCCACTTGACTGATTGGGAATCCAGTACACCATACATACAATGCTATACAATACAGCTTTTTTTTATTCTAATTTCGTTAGTAATCTTTATTTAACCAGAATTAAACTCATTGAGATGAAATCTCTTTTACATGTGTGACCTGACCAGAAAGGTAGCAAAAGACACACAATTTAAATATGAGAACAATGAAAATAATTCATAATAGGAATACAATTAACAAAAGTCTTGCTAACAAAGTCTTGAACTCATTGTATAATGATGGGCATTATATTACCACTTGTTTTTTAAAGAGGTTACTGGAGTGTACCCTTCTCAGGGCAGTCTGCATGGCGGCACGTCGCTCACCATTCAGGGGAACTACTTTGATCAGACAGATGCTCCAGCGAAGGTTTTACTAGGAGGTACTAGTTGTCTTTATTTCACTGTTCATTTAAGAATTAAAAAGAGTCGCAGGAGAAATATCTGTACAATGACTATTTGTTTTTCTCAAGGTCGGGAATGTACAGTACAGAGTGTAACTGATGGAGCGATCGTTTGTGTGACACCAGCATATGAATGGAGTTACATGACAGTGTTTCCAGGTAAAAATTTTGCATAATCACTGTCCTGGCTGGCTTTGTTAAGTGCAGTACTTGGTTACAAAACAGCTTCTTACAATTTCTGACGGCATTGTTATCTCATGTTCTTTCTCTTATACACCAATGCTTTGAAGTTTGAAAGCAGTCTGTCAGTCAAGTGATAACAATCACAAACTCCTGTATACTTGGACAATCTCACGCACACAGAGAAGTCTAATGAAACGTATAGTTGAACTGAAGTCTGTTGAAATGGCAACAAACCCTAAAATATAGATTTTTAAATTTGAAGTATTCACCTGTTTGGAAAGAAGATTTAAGCTATCTGAGCATTTAAAAAAAAGGACAGATATTTATATCTTAATTATCTCCTTGAATAAGTAGATGATTGAATCCTGATTCCATTCATTATTTGTGGAGGTTCATCCCAGTTTATTCCAAAGGTGTTCCAAAGGTGATTAAGGTCAGAGCAATGTAGCAGGCTATGCAAGATCTTCCACTCCAAACTTTTGTACAGCATATTTTCATAGTTCTGGCTTTGTGCACATGGGCTTTGTCATGCTTGAACAGGTCTGGATCTCCTAGTTCAAGTCAAGGGAAAATGTAATGCTTATGTTATTACAATTATTAATACAACAAAAGACAGAATATTACAATTGTGCGACTACAACTTTGTGGCAATGGTACTAATGGTCCCAGTACTATCCATACTATTATTAATCCATAACTGTCTTATAATGTGGTTATTCAGACAACAGGAAAAAAAATGAGCAAAACAAAATTTTATGTTAATAGAAAACTACAAATGTTTTTTAATCTGGTGCAAATAATTTATCTATGAGAATTGTATTGTATTTATGTAATTAATTATTACATTATATAATAAAATATGTATATTTGCAGGTGGACGAGGGTTGAAAATGGAAATGTGGAATAACAGCAGACCGCAGCGTTTAGAGGAGGTTCTAAGCTATAACTCCAGTCGGCCAGGGTACTCAGTCCAGTGGGTGGACTCCCTGTCCTATGTGTGGCCCTTTGAATTGGACTATTTTGTGTCTCGGTTTAGCGGGTTCTTCGTTCCTGTGGAAACTGACAATTACTATTTTATAGTTAAAGCAGATGACCGAGTTCAAATGTATTTCAGTAAAACTGGCCGGCCCACAGATAAGGTACTACTTAAGTTTCGGAAGCACTGCATTTTTAAATTACACACATAAATATATTTAGTTTTATTTTTTTCTGTTCATTTTTAGAGTGGTTTGTACAGTATTTCCATTTAACTGACAGAAGGCCAATTCAGACAGTAAAATTATAATTATTTAATAATTTATAAATTATAAATACAATAATAATGATAGGTATAGATATAATTAATAAATTGAAATTTTAATTTAAAAAAAATGTATAATTTATAATTGTATATTTTTTTTAAAGTGCATTTATTCATTACCATAAATGACCTATAGTCAAGTCAAGAGGCTTTTCAAGTAAAAAAAACTTGACTACAGGTAATTTATGTTTATGAATAAATGTACTAAATTGAAATCAGTGTATCAGTGTATATGAAATGAGAATAGCTATTTATCCAACAAAATTCATACATCATACAATTTCATAAGGAAGTTTTTTATTTCTTCAACAAGGTCCTCATTGCATATACTACACAGTGGACCAATGTTTACAACCGCATGTCAACGCAGAAGTCTGAAGTCATGAGTTTGGAGGCCGGAAAGCCGTAAGTGGGAGTCTTGATACTTTCCATAGTACTTTGATGTATAATTAAAAAAACAGTCCAGCGTTAATTAAATTGACCAGGCGATCGACCAGGCGATTGACCAAGTGACCTAGACCAGAATAACGCAATTTATGGTAACAAACAAACAAACTAGTACATAAATAAATACATTCTGAACAGTTTATTGCGAATTCTACTTGTAGCTATTGTGATTGTATCAAATATACAATTCATAACCAGATGTTTTGCTCTGAAAACAGCAGTGAAAATGAAATAGCTTAAATTCCAGCCGTAGTGTTCTTCAGCTTGTTACTCTTTGGAACCTGCTTGAAACTTTTTTTTTAAATCCCTTGCTAACAGTGTTTCCCAGTGTTTCAGACTGGGCTCCAATTAATTCTTTATAAACTTAAAATACTCATCATTTCACAAGATCTAGTGAAAGTTACTTAATTCACAGACCTTTATATATTGACATGATGCTTGTTTTTAATTTTGTATGCGTCTTCAGATATATTTTCCGATTCACTTCTCTCCATGCAGATACTACATTGAGGTCCTGCATCAAGAGTATGGAGGCATTTCTTCAGTCGATGTGGGATTTTACAGAGAAACAAGCACTTTTACTGCTCAGCAAACTGTAGATGCTGTGAATGAGATACAAGTTATAAACGCCAGCTATAATGTCCTGGATGAGATCCAGGTTGGAGTTTTATAGATTATTGTTTATTTTTGTCTCATTTTAATACAATAAATATATACAGTTGAATGCTGATGTATTTATTTGAGTGTATTTAAATTTTTTTGTGTGGTTTTAGATGATTGCTTTTAAAGACTGGAGCGCAGTTGCACCAGTCCAGGAAGTGCAAACAGTGACTATAACCAGTGACTGCTTTTCTCTGGGCACTTGTGACTACACCTATTATGGCCTTGTCTACGGAACGAGCAGAACAGGTTTAGTTAGACTTTTGTCTCTGGAAAGACCTTTATAGACTTAATTATAAAAAGTTAAAAGTAAAAGCAACGTCGCAAAGGAATCTATCTTTAGAACCTGCATTTTATTTAGACATTGTCATATTGCATTATTTTGATGGCACAAATGATCCAATTTTGTCCTGCAACAGGGCCCATCCCTGTCAGCGCACCTGCTCAGGTGTTACAGGCTGAATTGAATGCTCTTTGGTCCATTAAACCTGACACGGTCATTGTCACAATGCAGCAGTCGGACAATCAGTTACAGTACTCCATCACTTTCAATTCAACCAGAGGTAAGAAAGTAAATGGCCCTAAAGGATTTGTCTTTTGTCTCTTCATGGACAAATGTATAGAACAGTAAACATTTTATTTGTGTAAATAGTGTATGCAAAATCACCCAAAATCACACAGTTTACACAATGCCAGAGCACTGATTTTAACAAAGCAGTTAAATAGGGCTTTGCTCAAGGGCCCTCAGTGGCATTTTGGTGGCGCTGGGATTGAACTCTCAATCTTTTGATCAGATAAAAGAGATAAAATTATAAATGATTCGATTTTTTTTAAATAATAATGTCAGCTCTGGTCCTGATATATATTCATCTATCTGATCTATATTAATGCTTCCTTTGAATGTTTTAACTTTTCTATAGTGACAAGTAATTAATAATTATTACATTTTTTTAATACAATCCAACAATTATGGATGAAGCATTATACATTATACATTTACGAATGGAAAAAAACAACGTTTTGAACTAAAATGGAATATTCTGTAAGCTATGGTACTTACTTACTATAAAGCCATGACACCATGTCACAATGTCTCCCTTTCAGGTGACTTTCTAGATCTTCAGTACTGGACAAATGGAGCAAATGTGAGCATTAACATTATGGAGGCAATAAAAGGAAAAGCAGATCTGAAAAACTTTACCCTGGTGTGGGGAGGAATTCCTTCCAGCCCTCTGGCTTACAACGCTACAGTGACTGAGGTCTCAGATCTTTTTTTATTTATTTTTTGCTTCCTGATATTTTATCTTTAGGAAAAACTTCTAAACTCCACAACCCAGAAGCAGCGCACAGCACATCATAATTCAACTGCATCATTGTTTGTGATCTTAATCTTAACTTCTATCTGACTGGAAAGCAAAACCAGCGTACTGAGACTTGCATTTACACCTTAGCAAGCTCTACATTTACCGTACATTATTGTCTGTAGTCTAGCCAAATTATACTGTAAGTCTAAATAAATGTAACATTTATGACTAAGGAATGGTAATATACATAGCAGATAATGATCTTTTGCTTTTAAAGTTGACTTTTTTGCAATATGTCTCTTAGATACATCAAAAATCTTTCAATGTTAAGATAT
Source organism: Silurus asotus (assembly GCA_024362625.1). Taxonomy (NCBI): domain Eukaryota; kingdom Metazoa; phylum Chordata; class Actinopteri; order Siluriformes; family Siluridae; genus Silurus; species Silurus asotus. The sequence goes on along the minus strand of MU553112.1, from coordinate 566,771 downwards.
ATTACTCGATTTTTTTACCTTGACATTTTAACAATATTAAAATTCATTACAACATGCAATATAGGACACTAGTAACCTCCAGTTGCACTAAAAAGTACATTATTCTAATGCAAAATATTCATTATTATTTTTCTTTACACTAAAATGTGGAAAGGCTGGAGACTTTTTTTTTTATATTGTAATTTCAAAGAATTTGAATGCTTCATGAAGATAAATATAAATTTCTTTCACATACAGGTGACTGCTGCACTGACAGCCATGGCATCTGCTGCTTGTCCCAAGGAGCTGTTAAATGTAGAAAATTCTGCTATTAAATATATCAGAGACTATGAGACTAACATTACAGGGGTAAGCACATGAACATATCAAACTAATACAATTCATATTCGTCCAGCTTTGTAGGTTTTAGAACAAAGATAATCGTTCTATAGTATGGTATGTATGCTATTTTAGTTTACAGGTGATGTAAGCACGAGAGGGACAAGAGTCTCTGACACTGATGCCTTCTGTGGATTCTGGTCTCTGATCAACCCAACCATTGTGTTTAAATCAGATGATGTGACTGCATCTGGAGCTACGTATGGGTCTGTGTCGCTTCAGCAGTATGGCACAGTAAGCACATGTACTAATATATACCATATGGTTAATACTTCCCTAAAACATGCATTCTGTATGTGTTAGTTTAAACTCTAGATGTGAGAAATGGATTGATTGTAGCTTTTAATATTTTACTTGGAAAGATCTTTGAATGTGTATTCGCACTTATCACACGTTTGTCTTTTTTGTCATAGCTTTGCTTTGCATATAAAGGTTACCCGAAGAATGGGCTGGAATTGGTGTTTACATACCAAAATAGTTTAGGAGCTGTCTCCCAAGTTACCAGCGTCATCCAAGTATTGTATGAAAAAGGAGGAGCGTAAGTATATTTATATACATTTATATATTACCATTGCAATTCATTTGATTAAAAGTTTCCTGATGGGCATCGATTCGTTTAGTTTATTTTATTCTTGGGACATTACAAAAATTCAAAATTTTGTTTTTTTTTATCTCCCAAGTTACCAGCGTCATCCAAGTATTGTATGAAAAAGGAGGAGCGTAAGTATATTTATATACATTTATATATTACCATTGCAATTAATTTGATTAAAAGTTTCCTGATGGGCATTGATTCGTTTAGTTCATTTTATTCTTGGGACATTAGAGCAATTAAACATTTTTTTATTTTACAGATGGAAATATGTGTGTGTAGACCTTTATTCTGGTGTGCAGGGAAGCTACCCAGGTAGAAACTACCAACTTTTACAGGTTAATCTGTATAAAGGCACAGGGGATTTCTACATCGACATGGTTCAACTTGGGCGAGCAGCCACTGTGAGCGACACAAATGGTTTGTAAAAAAAAAAAAAAAGTATATGTATATATATAT
>MU553112.1:473251-564204 GCA_024362625.1 Silurus asotus | reverse complement strand
ATGATAAATAATAATAATAATAATTATTATTATTATTATTATTAATAATAATAATAATAATAATAATTATAATAATAATAATAATAATAATACATTTGCTCATAAGCCCAGTAAATAATAATAAAAAATAATAATAAAAAAAACACTTCATTAATTATTTTCCTATTATTTCTAACATTCTGTAGTTAGTTTATTGTATATTAGGGCTGTCAAAATTGGCACGTTAATAACGAGTTAACACAAATTTATTTGAACAGCACTGATTTTATTAACACATTTCTGTTTGACCATTTTTATAAAAAAATATAAATAAATAAATATAAAAGAGGCAAAATGAAAACCTCCAACGCAACAAACATTTATTAATGACATTCCTTCTTTACTCAGATATAAAAAAATAATAATAATAACAATAAACTCCATCGAACAATTATTTTTAATCGCTAAACATTTGTTTTACTGATGTGCCGAGTCTAAAATCAAACACCAAAATCACAAAACCATCCGTGTGGAAACATAAGATGCGTTTTGGTGTCCTGATGATTTACATAATTTAAAACACCATAATTACTTTAAAACCTTTACAGGAATATTTTGTCTCCATGCTCTGTGTTGAGGAAGGTTTCAATAATAATAAACATACATTTGAATGAAGCATCAATATTTGTCAATGCCCATGTTGATTAGAATATTAAAATTTTATTAATATAAAGTACGTTTAGAACAGATATAAATGTGTGATTAAGGTTCGGTTAAACAAGATAAATATATTAATCAATTGACAGCCCTTATATATATGTAGATACTAATCAATTTAAGATTAGTGTTATATTATATAAAGTTTTTTGTACTATTTAAAAATTTTGAGAAATAATAAAATGTTAGCTGATTTAATAACTGATATTTTTGATGTATGTGTTTTTTTACTAGATCAATGATTCAGCTATAGTAGGCGTGAACCCCTCTGTGAAAGCACAGACTAAGCAGCAAGGTGGATTTATGAAGCAAAGCATCATGGGAGATTTTCTGCGTGTGCCCACAAATAAAACACAGGTACTCGTTGTTCCGGACTTTTACTCTTCTAACACATTTCAGTATTGTAAGAATTTGCTCAGCCATTCTATATAGCATTATGTAGTCACAGAGCAATTAGGTCAGAGTGAGGGGTCTGTACTAAAACTTATAGCTTTTATGTTATTACTATAATTCATTCATATGAAATCTGGCAAAATTGCATTTTATGTTTCTTTAGAATTCATGAGATGTCATATCAGGTCAAATGTTCTTCTGGAATGTGTTTACGAGTTGGGAGTGTTTAGCATTGTTTTCTTCACCCTGTGACTTTGAATGAGGTGTTTAATTATAATTTAGTGTACTGGACGTTGGTTTGTGCACTCTTTTTTCCTAGTATGTGCACAGTTTGTGGTATGTGAGGAATGCTAAATGAACTTCTAAAATGATCTTTATATACACCTAATGATTTTGTACAAGCAGCTGTCGACTGCCATGACAGAGAAAATCTGTTCCTTAAATTTAAACCACACAAAAAACCATTAGGTTCTGTCATTCCTTTGAATACATTTTTTACTTTAGTTTGGCAAAGTTTGCGTAATCCATTTACTTCTTGTTTCTTTATTGACATTTTTATTCCGTAGTACTGTATTTTATTGTCTTTGTTTAAATCACTGCTGGTGACTAATCTAAGAGGTATTTCAACACATAGAATCAACTGTCTGGGTTAGAAAGAATTAATCCAAGACACTATTGTTGATCTTGGTGGCAATATAATATATTAAATTTGGTCTGATTTGAACTAAAGAGCACACAATATTCCTAAACAACCTATCAAATGTCTTTCCAGGTCCAAGTTTTTATCAATGGCATCCCATCAGTATGTTCAGGTGACTGCGGCTTTACATGGAGTGAATCTAAGACCCCGACTGTCACAGGCATCTCCCCAACGCAAGGTAAAACATCTGACATAATTTTGTGATGCAAACTTGGTTGCCATTTAAACAACATATGTATATATGTAGAATTCAATGATGACAAAATATACTTGTTTTACAGGTGCCAATGCTTCAGGAACTGTTCTGACCATCTCAGGATCAGGATTTTCCAACTCTAATGCTGTAATACAGATTGGAAACATCCAATGCTCAGTTCTCCAGGTTACAAGTGAGATGAAATATTCAACCCAATACCCAATACTCATTCAAAAACAAATCTCTTGTTCTTAAAAATCTAGACAGGGATTTATTCAACAATCTGTTTGTGTTTCAGATACATCACTAACCTGTAGTGTTGGTCCTGCGAGTGCTGGATTGTATCCAGTCACTGTGAGTTTCCCTACTTTGGGTAACGCTTACTATGACGGTGGCAACGTCTTCAATTTCACCTACCAGATGGGTGTGACCTCCATTGAACCCAGTGCAGGCAGTGTTACAGGTAAACATAAATTAGAAAAGACTCAGGCCATACTTTTAAACAGTAATAAATGAAGTACACAAAGCATACACATCACACTGATTAATGTCTAATAAATTATTATGTACCTTCTTTTTAACTTATTTCAAAAGAATCACGCAAATAAGGCCACAGGTGTTGTGGCGAGTTCGAGTCAGGAGTTTCTTCCATCATTTATTCTTCTCAAAATGTTCTGCTTGCTGTTGAATTCTGAACTGAATGTTGCTGCTAACTAGATGCCACCAACCGGCAATAGTGGTTCTCGCTTGAATGTCGTCTTGGGTGAACCACGTGACCCCAGTGATACGTTCAGCTTTGAAAAACTCCTCTCTGCTTTAGCTACGTCACTGGATGAGAAAAACATATTCTTAGAGCAGTCCACAAATTTAGATACATTTCTGCGAGTTTCCTTTCATGTAGAAATATCACCCTAAATGCATTTATTGCACAATTAAATTCACATGTGATTCTGCACAATTTCGCAAGCTATCCCATTAGCCTATTAAATGCTTTAGCACCCCCACAGGTTCATTGACCAATGCATAATATGATAATAAAAAATATATATTTATGCCCTGTCGCCAAGTTTAAAACAGAGTATGTGCTCTATACTAATTGGTGGATTGCTGCGTGATTGACCATTTACGTTTTTATTTACCTATAAATACAACCAATTTTGCGAAATGTAGTGGAGTAACTATATAATTATATAGTATTTAAATATAAAGTAAATATATATACTAAATGTAGTGAAGTTAAAGTTAAAAAATCTCCCCAAGCGGAAATACTTTAGAAGAATATATATACAGGGGGAAAACCTTACATTTAGAATCACATTTATTTCATTTCTATCCACCATTGCTTTTAAAGCATACATTTCATTTTACTTTATTGTACATCATTACGGCTATGACTTGACTAAGTAAAGTAAGATAACATTTACAGATTGTTCCCCTTGCAGATCTGCTGATACAGGCATTTGACTTCTTTTGTATAAATAAATGTACACCTCTACTATATTAGTAGAAATATTAATTCCATATCTCAGGCTTTTATTTCTACCTACACCATGTTGTTTTACAGGGGGCACAATCATAACTGTTTCTGGTTATGGATTCAGCCAGGACACCACAGCCACTGTTGGAAATGCTCAGTGTGATGTAATTAATGTGAATCTCAACCAGCTTGTGTGCCGGGTTCCTGCTGTAAGTGAATTCATGCTCGTACTGTATATATGAAATATATGTAAGTATATAAATAAGCTGTTTTTCCCCCACCTTAATAAAACATTATATATATATATATATATCTTTAATACAAATTATGTATCTTTAATACAAATATTTTAATATATTTAGAATGTTTTATGATTATTAAATATTTATATTTTCTGTATTAAGACTTAATTGGCTTATGAACAATTTTTCTTCCATTAAAATGTTTTGTTTTTTTAAAATGGTTGTTGACTAAAATGTCAACTGGTTGAATGCCATTTTCACTGCTGGTTTGTTTAATCTGTCTGCTTAATTGTCTAAGAGCTGCCTAATGTTTTAGGGATTACCAGGAGCAAAAACAGTGACCGTGACTATGGGAAACGTTCAGGTCACATCTCCAAACTTGTTTACGTACGACACCAACCTAACAGCCACAATTACTGAAGTGAGCCCACAAACAACAACATTGTTTGGTAAGATCTTTGAATCATGTCATGCAGTATTCATATCTGTCCAGAATCTATTCTATTTCTGTTACCCACTAACCTCTTACCAGACATCCTTCTTGTAAATATTTCTCTCTATCTTTACTGGACTTCTACCGGGCCTTGCAAAATCACTTGCTCTGATTGCAATCTTCACATCCAGACAGGATGCTAGTTGTCATTCTCAGGCCTTGCACAACCTGGATTGAGAAACCTGTCAATTTCTTAAAAGAAAAAACTTGACAAATATAAATTAAAATGTCAGTTAAAAAGGTTAAAAGAGTGCACTGACATCATTTTTCAGTGACTTTGTTGATGAAATTGATTAATTAACCTCTTTTTGCTGTACGGTAAAGGAATCAGGACTCTCACCGTCAAGGGTACCAACTTTGGCACCCAGGTCAATGGAAGTGCAGTCCTTGTTGGAGGTATTGCGTGTGATAGACTGCAGTGGGCCAGTACTATGATTACGTGCCTGTTACCCACACTCCCCCCTGGGCTTTATGACATTAAAGTTATAGTGGGGAACCAGGGTTACCCCTTAATCAGGTATTAAAGGAATTTGCAATTCATATCAAACTTTTTTTTAACAACCATTGATACTCGTTGCTTACTGATATTTCTTAATTTTTTAATTTTTATGTTTACCTGGAACACAGCTCTGATGTGAACGCCACCATCGAATACATCTTACTTCTGACAGGAGTCTCCCCACAGCACGGCTCTCTGTATGGAGGAACCAAATTAACCATCACTGGTTCTGGATTTAGCCCTGTTCTGGAAGACAATGCTGTTACACTAGGTAGGGTACTTGGGCATAACAGTCAATAGAAAGAATTTGTATTACTTCTTTGTTTGATTTTCCAATAATGTCACCCCAGAGTGTTACATTTCTGTTATATACAGAACATACAGTACACCAGTCCTGTGCTCTTGTGTGAAAGTGCAAATCATCTGCTTAAATAAGACTCCAGTAAAAGTAAAGGACTCCTTTTCCATTTCTACTTGAGTAAACATACTAAAAGTACTTAAGTACCAAAGGTAGTAATAGTATGTGCTATAGTATGAGACGTCTATGTAAATTATGAAAACATGATTCATTGATACATTCTCCTACATATCATACCTATTTATAAGGAGATTCTTATAAGTTTTCTATAATTACAGAGGTACAGTGAGAGAACCCTTACTCCACACACACTTTTACCAGAACAATGGGATTTTTCTCACCATAGCCTCTCATTTAACACAACCTAAGTATTTACTTTAAAGTGGTTAGGAACAGCATGTTCTACTCAAATGTGGTGAAATGTATACACTCTGATAAAGTAAAGATACTTGGGAAATGTACAGTAAAAAAATGCTTTGTCATTGTACACCACTGGCAATTTGTCAATTGTTATAAATAAGTTATTCATGAACAACCAGGATCTATTTGTCTTTGCTGAATGACCAAAGAACAAGTGCCAGTTACCACTTACTTTATAACACCTATAAGCTGTCACTCACTTAAGTCTTTCTTTTATAAGACAAAAAAATGCAGTTTTTCGTGTTACTGAGGAACCGGAAAGCACCAAGTCTTTTGTTCTGAAGACTCTCCCGTGTCTGTAAAACCTGCAACTGTTACAAAGCTCTGTCATTAGAGATTAAATGTTCCTTTTATAAATATTAGGTAAACAGAAAGCTTCACAAAACCAGTCCCTAGGCTTCACGAAATTTTACACACCTTTTTTCATTAAGTCAAAACACATTTTTTAGCATCTTTGATTGACATGGATTGTCCACCATAGAAGTTCCTGCAAATGAGGTGTTACAAAAAAATAAATAAAAAATAAATAAATAAATTACACATTACAGGTACATCATTTTAAGAGGTCAGAGTTGAAATTATAGACAACCACCTGAACAATCAGAATTCAGAAGTGCTGTGGTATATGAGTGTTTTTGTGTGTGTTTTTTTACAGGTGACACAGTTTGTAAAGTGACTGCTGCCTCAGACAATCAGCTGCAGTGTGTGGTTCAAAAAGAAAATCAAACATACACTGTCACAAACCAAGGCATCGACCCAAGTAGGTTTACATTCAACCTTCCTCGTCTTAAAGTGAATCTGAAGGCCAAGATGCACTCATAGTGTGGCTTTAAATGTTCTATAGGAAAAGCATACACAAGATATTTAGAAAAACACTAATTAATCATTTGTATTGCTCAGATAGATTAAGCTATATTTAGGCTGGAAGATGCTGAATTATTTGTCTTTGTGTGTAAATGCGTGTAAGATGATCCTCTTATAGATAGCTGTTGTCATAATTTAATTAAATCTCTTCATGTGGCAAATCCTTAGAGATCTATTTATAATGCTATACATGTTAATACTAATATAAGTAGATATTTACTTTATTTGCTTTTAACATTATATGTATATAAGGCAAGCATTTTACACTCTATCGGACACTAGTCAATTGAACACACCTGCCTGTGTGTGGCTCTGTATGTTTTCAGCCTATGGTCAGGGGTACGCATGGAGCCCAACTACAGTCTTAGCATCTGTAGGGGACACAGTGGTCTGGATATGGCAGGCTCCAGCATTTGTTCAAGGCCTGGGCTACAGAGTGTTTAGCGTGGACAATCCCAGCAGCACCGAGTATAATGGCGTGTCCTTCAACAGCGGAAATTCCAAAACAGCCAATGGTACTCAGGCCATAACACCTTATGTTAATTGTTTTTCCAAAAGTCAAGAAAAAAGAAATAAATGTCAAAAATAATATTAATATGGAAGGTACCAATTTATAAAATAGTAATGTCAATAGTTTACAATCTCAAGGATAAAAATACAAGACTAAATTGTTTTGGAATACAAAATAGAGATTGGACCACACACTGACCCCTGAAGCACACCATTACAATGTTTTACAAAACTACACATAAGCAAACATGAAATAGGTCACAAAGGACTTCAAATTTAAATGTTGTAAAAATGTGTTAATGACTAATTGTACTTATGTTGAATGCATTCTTAGCTATTAGCCAGTCTAATTACCCCTTGTGAAAGCTCTAAGAATAAAGGAACAATAGAAATGCTTTATTATAGGTATTGTCATGTCTTGTTTTTAAAAATTAGGGCAAAAAAACAACAAAAAAACATCTAATCCTGCTGGAATGTGTATGTAAGTGTTTCTTGTCCTGTTGTCTGCAGGGTTCTTCAGTTATTATTTCACAGCTCCTGGGGTGTACTATTACAGCAGTGGCTATATCGACTCAGCAAACCAGATCAGCATGCAGGGCGTGGTGAATGTCAGACCACTAGAGGAGAGAAGTATTAAGCTAAATGTCACTGTAGCAGGATTCCAGGCTCTAGAGATTCGAGGTACAAATTTACAATGCTTATCTTCTTAACCCAAAATTAAATAATATACACGGCATCTGTAGTTAAGTTTGAAAGACAATTATATATGGTATTTAAAGTCTAAATTCAAATTCAAATGATTAAATCTCAAAGTCAGGAGCTAGGCTTAACTTGCATTAACACTTGCCCTCTAGGATCAACACGCCTTCGCAAATCAGTTTCTGACTGTGTGGCCTTCCCTGAGTGCACCGATTCTAACACAAGCTCCAACAGCCAATCTTTCAGTTTCTCCAGCTGTTCCAGCCCGATTGTCAACTCCATCTCACCTGATCATGGCACATATCATGACCCCATCATTATCCAAGGATCTGGCTTCAGCAGCATCACTTGTGCCATTCAGGTAAAGATATGGTAGTTTAAGCTTTGTTTACAAAGCCTAATGAGTGTAAACAAATTAGGAGTTTGCTACATATTATTCTAAGTTACTTAAATTTTACTCACTTCTACAGAATTCAGTAAAATCTTGTAAGATAATAAGGCTAATGCCTATGTTTACATAAAAAATATTAACAACAGAGTAAATAAAACAATTAGGACATTTAAAATGGAAGCACAAGTGAGTGGTCAGATGTGATCTATGGACCTAAGACCATAGACAGCATCCATTTACACATCCCCAGTTCAGGCTGGTCAGTGGTTTAAATAGTCTATATTTCGTACATAGTGCCAGCTAGGCTTATTTCTATCTCTTGGTTTTTTCCAATGATTTCAGGACATGATTTCAGGAATAGATGATAAAAATATGGATACATTAGTCCACTAAACAGTATGTGAAATGTTTCAGGTTTTTGTCTTGGTTTGCAATGGGTTTTTAATTGAAACTGTTGTTACTATGGGATTTTTAATGTGTGTTCATGCATTAAGTGTCTGTACAGTGTGTTTCATTTTCATTCATGTCTTTCATGCACATGATCTGATATGTGATTTGATATCACTGATCTGATAAGCATCTTTGTCTCATGCACTGTTACAGGTCACGATCGGAAACACTTCATGCAATGTCATCAACAGTACCTCCACTATGATTCAATGCCTCCTCAGTGCTGATAGTGGAACACCTGTTGGCATACTTTTGCCTGTCCAAGTCCAGATCAACAACCTGGGCACCGCCCTGCTCACTATGCCTAGTGAATCTGCCCGGCGTTATGCTGTCATGCCTGTGTTGGATTCAGTTTCACCCTCAGTGGGCAGCACAACTGGTTATACACGCCTCCTTCTCACTGGATCTGGTTTGACTGCAGGCAAAGTCACAGTGGCTGGCTATCCATGTATCACAGTGTCCAGCAATTACACTAACATCATATGCGACACATCTCCTTCCTCAGCTCAGACAGGAAATGTTGCTGTTCAAGTGGGTGCAGTTTCTTCATCCTGCAGTGCTGACTGTTCGTTTCAATATTCCTCCTCCCTGGCACCAACAGTTTCTTCGATCTCCCCCAACTCTATTACTGGAAACCAAACAACTGTAGTTGTATCTGGAAGTGGTTTCGGCAGCTATATCGAAGACCTCAGGGTGTATGCAGGCAACATCAAGTTAGACGTTAAAGCTGTCACAGACAGCATTCTCACACTGCAGGTTGGCCCTCTGCCTGCAGGGACTCATGCCCTAAAATTGATTGTCATGAGTAAGGGACTAGCATTAGGAAATGCCACAATTACCAGCCAGGCACAGGCCAGCCTACAACCCAGCTCAGGCAGTCTAGCAGGAGGGACGCTTCTAACAATCACAGGCAATGGATTCGCAGCAGGAAACACCAGTGTGATGCTAGGTTCATACCCATGCACCATAATGACTCTAACTCCTTCCATGGTTACTTGCTTGACACGTTCCTTTACTGAAGCACAGGTGCAAGTCAATATTAAGGTCTTTGGAGTGAATTACCCATCTCTAAGCTTCAACTACACTCGCAGTCAAACTCCCAACATCACCAGGGTTAGCCCTACAACAGGTACAAGCAATAAATACATGCTATTAAGTGACATTATTCATTTGTTAAAAATCAAATAAATAATGTCACATTATGATGTCTTAAATATTAGATTATTTACATTTAAATGGTGTTTTTACAAAATAAAAGGAAATTCAATTAATTTGTAGTAGTATACTGCATTTAACATTGCCACAAAGCAGCTTTAAAGACATTAATATGTTAACAACATAAATTTTTAATGTATAAATCAGTCCTTTAAATTAATCTTTAATGAACAAGCCAAAGGTGACTTAAAGGGAAAAGAAAAGTATTAGAAAGGTGTTAACATAAGCAGCTTAAAAAGCTTCAATACATTTTGGAATTATTCCTGCAAGTCTTTAAAAGAAGAGCTTTGGGGTAATATGCAGTTACCGTGAAGCCTGTGAGCATGTGAACAATACACATATTCAAAGTTACACGTCAAGCTTAATCCAGGCCTAAGGGCACAAAACCTGCTTATTGACAGCATCACAAACCTTTTTGTCTCCTGTTTGCATCCCCATCTCTCCATTTTACTCAGTTTACTTTTATTATAATAAACATTTTTCAATGGGATGCACAAAATACAATATAATGATACAATGTCAACAATCTTCTCTTTTTACACCTCAAATTTCTTTTAAACACAACAGGTCCCAGTGGAACAGAGATCACAGTTTCAGGATCTGGTTTTGGCTCAGCAGCTGGTCTGGTTTCCATGCTGATAGATGGTGCACCATGTAATATTTCATCCATCACAGACACAACTATACAGTGCACTGTGGGTGAACATGCAGGAGGAACGTTCCCAGTTACACTGTATCACCAGAACAAAGGTTATGCTTTGACCCAGGCTAACTTTAGCTATGAGTTGCGTATGACACAAGTCGTGCCAAACGAAGGTAATCTTGGTTTACAGATAACATCACATTACGTATCTCTTTTTGAGGCACATATGTTGTAATATATTCTAGTAACACAACCACTTTTTATTTTTTTGCTGCTACTTCAGGAAGCTATGGAGGTGGTGCAGTAATAGCAGTCCAAGGCTCTGGGTTTGACCCAAACTTTTCCCAAATTCTAATCTGTAATACACAATGCAATGTCAACCGAAACACATCAACTTCAACAAATCTGTACTGCCAGGTGCCACCCAACAATGGTACGTCAGGAGAATATCAAAGCAGACATCATGGCATATCTTCTGACCCATTTATGTTCATCATCATAAAGAGATATTTGCATGACAGTAAAATATGTAAAAAATGTCTTAAATAGCACATAACGTTTTGTCAAAGACAAGAAAGCAACAATGCAAGTGACAGGTGCAAAAATGATCGAGATAAAGAGTGTTTACATGATTTTGACAGGAACTCAAGCTGTGTTGTCATGCACGGTGGTAGTGCTGAATAGATACGGATCAGCCAACATTACAAATGGCTACACATACAAAACCAGCCTCACACCTGTCATCACGGATGTCTCACCTCGTCGAGGAGGAACAGCCGGAGGCACTTTGCTTACAATCGCTGGCTACGGTTTCAGGTCTGTTATTATGCTCTCATCATGAATTACATTTTGAAAATAAATAGAAAACTATATAGAAATCTTTTTGTCAATCATGGGATGAAAAGCTGGAGCTTCAAATGAGATAGAGCATTGTTTTCCACACATTACACAACAGTATGGTAATAAACAAGGATTTCAAAATTTTTCACAGCTTATGTGTTACAAATGAACTGATTCAATGTTACAAATCTTATTTTTGACTCTGTTCCCTGCTTTTGCACACACAGTGGAGGGACGGTTAGTGTGACAATCGCAGGGTCAGTGTGTGACGTCCAGTCAGCCAATGACACCCAGGTCATCTGTGTGACCAATGCCCAGGCCAACTCCCAGCAAACTAAGGTCTTAGTGAATGTCGGAGACAGAGGAATGGCCCAGACGGTAAACCTCTTATCACCTTCACAAAGCTCTTCTCACATACACATGCATAACAAAAAACAATTAGGTGAATATTTTATTATTATATTACATATTTTATGATGTTTATTGATTATGATTATTAATTTATTTAATACATATATAATGAAAATGTTTCTCAACTCACCAAAATGTAGGATAAAGCTTAATTTATCAACGCAATGAAAAGTGCCTAGAGCATCTAGCACTAACAGCCATGTCATGATCAATTTCACTAAGATCCTATTTTCTCACAAAACTGATTGTATAACTTTAATATAAACTGACCCTTTTGACCGAGGCATGCATGCATTTACATACTGACCTGCTGCTAATATGTGTTCAGTAATTGTATGATGTAGGTTAATTGTATGAGTTTTAGCAAAAAAAAATAGGTCTTGTTGTCATTTTTAAGGCAACATTCACTTTAAAACTTTCGCTCTTTTATTGCTAGAAAATGACACCTCTCTAAACAAAAACACTGGCAAATTTTGTGGCATTTTTTTCCTCATAACGCAGAAAAAAAATTAAATTACTCTGTCTATTTTGATCGTACAGATAAAAGTCAATACATCAATCAAATTTGTAAAGAGTCTATTATTTGTATGCACTCATAATAACAACAAAAACACTGTGCTTTTGTAAAATAAAGAAAACAGACTGGGTGTGCTCTCCGCCATCTCTCTGCCATCTCTCTTCACAGACTCATAAATATAACAACCTGAATCTCAGTAAATACTTGCCTCACAGACATAATAAATATATGGACAAAAAGCTTGAAATGTCTTCTTTTAAATATACCAAATTGAAAACAAATATTCTTTGATTATGTAATTCATATGAAAGTTAGATTATGTACTGTTTATCAAGTATCACATATTATCATTAATGTGTCCCTGCCTCACACTGGGCGTGCTGTTTATATGGAATTTATCTGAGGTAATCATGTACACACCACTGAAAAATGGCATAAAACATTAAGTACCTATGCTAGACCTATAACATATTTGGCAGTGATTTAATCAGTGGTCCCTTTCTTAACATGTGAAGTGGGAGCTCAGTGGTTAGGCTCTTGACCTTCTGAATGGAAGGTTGTGAGTCCATATCCCTGTACTACCAAGCTACAACTAAGCAGCTGTGCAAATTAGATAGCTGTTATAACTATATAAACGTATACAGAATCTAATTTTATATAGTATATATGAATATAATTTAAGTAGTCACTTTTTGGTTTAAAGTGTCCTGTTTTAATTTTTGTTCATAGCCCAAGTTGTTGTACTTGATTAGTAGGATGAATAGTATAGCAAAAAAAAAGAACAGCCTAATTTTTTGGAATTCACAATTCATTGGAATTTCAGTTTGCCATCTGTAAGTATGATCTAGGTGATCATGGCCATAAATAGAACAGATTAAATACTGCACTGGTGTAATCGTGCTATTTCATGTAGAGCGTAAAGATATAAAGATAGAGCTACCATTATAGAAGTGATAATGTTTTTTACAGTGCAAATACTTTAACATTCACCTCTCGTTTCAGGATAGTGCAAACTTTTTTTACATTGATGTGTGGTCATCTCGGTACACATGGGGCGGTGAATCACCCCCTGATGAGGGCACTTTTGCTGTGATCACTAAAGGACAGACGATCCTCCTGGATGTTAGCACACCAGTGTTGAAGATGCTTCTCATCCAAGGTAGGAGGGGGAGGATCAAAAAACCTGGGGATATCAGCTTATCAGGACTTTATAGAGTTTCCTCTGGTTCAGTGGAATAATAATAAGGCATATCCAGCACAACATACAGAAACTTCCCTGGAAATACACTCTGAATAGGCACAACACAAAAACGTTTGCACATTTATTTACTCTTAGGGACAATTGCATGTTTTTTAGAGATCAAAGGAAACTAACAACCTTCAAAAAACAATTTGAGATTCTGCCCAGATAGTAAAAAAACTCCACTCTACCCACTCTTTCAGCACAGCATCCTGTTTAGCCTGTTAAGATATATTTTTCCCTCATTCACTTTGCATATGTCGTGTCTTATGCTCAGGTGGAACATTGATCTTTGACGAAGCAGATATTGAGCTGCAGGCAGAAAACATTCTTATCACAGATGGTGGAACTCTTCAGATTGGAACCGAGGCCAAACCATTCCAGCACAAGGCAATCATCACACTACATGGCCATCTTCGTGCTCCTGAACTTCCTGTCTACGGGGCTAAAACTCTAGGGGTTAGAGAAGGAGTCCTGGACTTGCACGGTACAACATTAGATTTACATCATTTGGCAGACAATCTTATACAGACTTGTATTTAGCTTATTTATCTAAAAATATGCAAAAAATATATACCTGTAATCTAAAATCTAAAATATAGAAATGGAATCTAAAATATAGTTCAGAATCCAGTTTAAAAAAAATGTCTAAACTAAACTAGTTTAGTTTTTGCTGCAGATCCTTATTGCTAATCACATGCACTCAAGATCAGTCAGAAGGATCGTTTGTCATACATTTTTTATTCCACTTACATTTCCTACTTTGATTAGTGATCTAAGGATGTAGCTTGTTTGACAGGTTTATTTGACAGAGAAGTATGCATTAATTTTACGGTCATTTATATTCTGAATCTGTGATGCTAGTCAAAAAATTTATCTACGAAACAGAATATAATTAGTCCAATTTTTCTTATTTATATTTTGAAATCATCAATTTTATGTAAATGGTTCGTGGCTTTACAAACATAATAATATATAATATTTTAGATATGTCAAATAATTTTTTATCCTTGTTCAGGTATCCCTATACCTATCACCTGGACACGCCTTGCTCAAACCGCTAGCAATGGTTCCAATACTCTCGTTTTGATGGACTCCGTAACCTGGAAAGTTGGAGATGAAATTGTCATTGCATCAACAGGTGCCAGGTAAACAATAATCCATAAACCATTGCAGTACCTTATTGATAAGTCCAGTAATTGCAAATGTTTTGCCTTATTGCCATTGACAACAAAGCTTAAAGCAACATGGTGTTGATCTACATATATTTATGCTAATAATAATGTAAAATGTACAATATAATAAAATCAGGAACTATTTCACTCTTTAGTTGACTACATTAATAGAGGTTATTGTGGATTGTGGGTAATATTACAGACACAGTCAACAGCAGAATGAAGTGATGAAGATTGCATCTGTGTCACCTGATGGTCAAACCTTAACACTGACTAGTCCTCTGAGTTACACCCACCTTGGGATAACTGTCACATTACCTGATGGCACCATGTTTGAGGCAAGGGCTGAGGTTGGCGTGCTTACCAGAAACATCGTTGTCCGTGGGTCCATTAACACAGAATGGAGCGATAAAATCCAGGCATGTCCTGATGGATTTAATACAGGTGGGAATTTCATTCTTTATTTTTATTATAATTATTGAATGATTATTTTATCCAAAGTTAGCATAAAATAATAGATTTTTGTGGTTAAACTTTTTCATATGGTTCACTGATTAAGTAAAAATGTGAAACTGTGCATTTGTTTGTATGTTAATTGCAATGCCCATATGTGATTTCAGGGGAGTTTGCCACCCAGACTTGCTTTCAAGGGAGATTTGGGGAAGAAACCGGAAGTGACCAGTTTGGTGGCTGTATTATGTTCCACGCACCTCGGCCTGGTGAAAATCTGGCAATAGGAAGAATTGAATATGTTGAGGTATCAAATTGCATTAATAATGTGTTCATTTTATATCTGACACACATATTCCATTATTTGTATAATACCCTACTAGGCACCTTTTTAAATTGTGTACTCATTTGTGTCCTTTTGGCAGATATTCAATGCTGGCCAGGCATTTCGTCTGGGTCGTTACCCTATCCACTGGCATTTGATGGGAGACATTAATTTCAAGTCTTACGTTCGTGGCTGTGGCATCCACCAGACCTACAACCGTGCAGTCACCATCCATAACACACACAGGCTTCTGGTGGAACATAATGTAATCTATAACATTATGGGAGGAGCCTTTTTTATTGAGGATGGCATAGAGACAGGCAATATCCTGCAGTACAACCTGGCAGTGTTTGTTCGTCAGAGCACTAGCCTACTAAATGACGACGTGACACCAGCTGGCTACTGGGTCACCAACCCTAACAATACCATCAGACACAATGCAGCTGCTGGGGGAACGCACTTTGGGTACTGGTACCGAATGCATGACCATCCAGATGGCCCTTCCTTTGACAGTAATATCTGCCAGAAGATGGTGCCTCTGGGTGAGTTCTATAACAATACAGCTCACTCTCAAGGCTGGTTTGGCCTGTGGATCTTCCAAGAGTTCTTCCCCAAGAAGGACGGCAAGTGCAGCTCTACTATACCTGAGCCAGCTGTGTTCCGCAAACTCACATCCTGGAACAACCAGAAGGGAGCAGAGTGGGTGAACGCAGGAGCAGTGCAATTCAACAACTTTCTCATGGTCAACAATGAGGTGGCAGGAGTGGAGACTAAGCGCATTATCCAGCAGCATGTCAGCGGTTGGGGGCTAGACAAAGGTGCAGGAATGGTCAACAGCACCATAGTGGGGCATGTAGATGAGCTTGGCCTGGGGACAAACTACTGTACCAGTCGTGCAATTGTCCTGCCCCTGGAAGATGGCATGAGTGTCATCAACACTACATTTATTAACTTTGACCGGCCAAATTGTGCTGTTGTTGGAGTGACCACTATACAAGGAACCAGTGGCGACTTTGCTGGGGGATGGACTGTCAAATTTAGTGGAATTCAATTTTACCAGTCACCCAACAAGGCTAACTTTAGATGGGAACATGAAATTGCTTTATTGGATGTTGATGGATCACTGACAGGTATTAATTATACTTTATCAATACATTGTTTAGAAAAGCATTTTTAACAAGAATTTTAACAAGATATAACACAACAAAGTCAGTTGGTGGGGTTCCTCAAAGGAGTGTTGGTTAGTTCCCTATAAGAGATCTGTCTGGTAAAGAAATATTCTGTTGTATACCAATATGTTACTGTTCGTAACCCCGGTTCTCTGAAACATTAAGTGGAGAGATCCACCTATGGGAAGGGCATTTGTACCTGACCTCTGCAGAAGCATCCAATTGGACCAAGTCTGGCTTGACAGACAGGAGCACGTGCCCAATGGCAGGTAAAAAAAATGCATACAAGAGTGCATAAAGGCTGCCTTTTCTCAGTTGAGCAAGCGGGACAAACTTGGTGGATCTCTCCACTTGATATTTCAGAGAACCGGGGTTACGAATAACCTATTGTTCTCTTTTATCATCTCATGTTCGAGATCCACCTATGGGAGATATAGACAACTCTCCGGTTGGCCAATACACTCAATGCGAGGCCCTGCAAGCCAGAGGATGGCCCTCAAGGTGGTGCTCGGCATGACACAGAGTAGCAGACCTCACACACTGCGAGGGTGAAAAACCCAGCCATGAAATTCATGACATGTGGTAACATGCACGCTAAAACCCTGATGACACCCAACATGCGACCTGCATGCAGAAAAGAAAATGTTGATACACCTGTGATTGGACATGTGATTGGGTGCCAGGAAAAGGTACAGACTATCATGCTTGAAAACATGCATAACTGGGCTGGGGAGTCAGGGTTAAAAGAAGTGCAGGCCTAGTAGTACAAGGCTACGAAGAGCCGGTAGTACATGACAAGCCGGTAGTACTTGACAAAGGTATGTGGAGAGGACCAGCTTACAGCGGCACAAATTGTTCTGCAAGGGAACCCCTCCAAACAGAGCCCAAGAAGCAGCCAAGCCCCTAGTGGAGTGAGCTCTGGGGCCACCTGGATTCTGCACTCCCTTAGATTCAAAAGCTGGGAAGCATTTAGGCATGAAGGTCAGGTTAGGCATGAGCAAAACCTTATCTCCATTGAGTGAGAATTTGGTGCACATGGAATGAACCAAGAGTGCATGCAAATCACTGACACGTTTGGTGGAAGCCAAAGCCAGTGCGTCCACGCCAAGGGGGGCATTCCCGTCCTGTGAAGAGATCGAGGAAATGCACTTCTGCTACAGGCGCACGCGCATTGTAACGGAATATAGCTCCAAACCCAAGAATATGACATCCTGTGCAAAAGTGAAATTTCTTTTGCTCTCATTGACTCTGAAACTGAGCGCAGTGATGTGCGCAAGCAAACAGGCAGTGTTTCAAAACACTTTCTTTCTTGAATCGGCTATAATCAGATAATCATCTATATAAGTCAGGATCCTGAGACCTGCTGTTCTCAGCGGCATAAGCCCTGCCTCCGCAAACAAACAGAAAGTCTTCGGACTCAGTGCAAGCCCGATGGGAAGAAGCTGCTTTCTATTGATGGGAAGAGATCCCAGAAGTTTACCATCGTACACGTCTCTCTCTCGATCCAAAGCATTCAGGAGAGCTGGCTATTCGATACTGAGGTGCGCGGCAGCGCATTCACAAAGCTCCAGCAGTACCGATTTAGGCGGGGCAGAGGGAACCCGAGGGGCCACGGATGACGGTATGGCCTCCTCATCATCCAAGCCGTCGAGGAGGTCTGCCTCACCCTCATTCCCGGAACCAGTTGGTCCGTTGGGGAAACGGTTGTCGGCCGGCAATAAATCCTCTAACAAGGATAAGCACAGGTCGGCCCAGTTTGAGGAATCTGCACCACAGGAAACTCTCGGGTGCAAAGCGGCATTGCCTTTTTCCCACTCCAAGTCAGACAACTTGAAGTCAACACACTGCAAAGCAGCTGTTTTGAGCCTGTGATGCAGGAGCCTTTTCGGGAGTGCTAGACAATGGCTACAGTTGTCTGGGAGGTCGATCGCTTCCTGCGCATGTTTAAGACCCAGGCAGACAATGCAGAAGGGATTTGAATCCCTAGCTGCAATGAGTGTGCCGCACGTGGCCGAACAGGCTTGCGACAGGTTGTCCACCGGTGTAGCCGGTGCTGACTTAGAAATGCGGCTTGTGAAAGCTAACCTGGCTAAGGACAAGCACGTCGGTGGAGGCTTAACAGAAGATGTGTCCTCCTGAAGACAAATCGTGCAGTCCAAGAACCAGGAAGCTGTAAGGTGGGATTACAGAAGTCGTGAGAAGCGAATGTTAACTGAGAAAAGGTAGTGCGTGCATGTGCTTTATGCACTCGGGTAAGGGGCATTCCCTTACCTGCCATTGGGCATGCGCTCCTGTCTGTCAAACCAGACTTGGTGCAATTGGATGCTTCTGCAGAGGTCAGGTAGGAATACCCTTCCCAAAGGTAGATCTCGACCACAAGATGATGAAAGAGAACCCTATATAGGCCTATACATTTCATATGGTGTATTTCAAAAATATTGGGAAAGGAAAAAGGAAGTTCAATTAGACCATTTTTGTCCAGATGGATGTTACTAAGGCTTACTCTTCCTCCACTTTAAGGGTAACAGCAACTTTGCCAAAGATACTCTGGAACATAAAAATGCATTTGCCTTTAATACTAACAAATGCATTCTGGTCCTCAATGAGTTAATGTTATTTTACATTATAAATAAGCTTTGAAAATGCTATAGTAACATTTGTTGACATGAATTAGTTAGCTAGCTGACTAGCAGGGAATTAATGTTTTTAACCTCCTTCTCAAAACATTTTCTTGTCATCTTCATATCAAAAGGTAATTCTGACTACAAGGTAGTGCCAAAGAGCAACCTGCTGGATCCTGCCCACTGCTTTGGCAATGCTTCATGGAGCATAGGCTTCCCCGGGACAGTGTGTGATAACACAATAAACTTCCACCGACTAGGGATTAATTCCTCTTTACCCTCTTCACTTTTGTTTAAGGATCTCATACTCACCAATACATATGGTATGGAATATAATTAACTTACATTCACTTAAGAATTGTGGTACATAACGGCAAGACATTGTGCTATTTTGAGTTTAGTTTCTCATTATCATACATAGTACAAATAACTGTGTTCAGATATAACACAGTGTAACCAATATTGCATCCTTTTTTTGTGTGGTTTTTTTTATATGATTTGTATATTGTTATATTTTTCCAGGCACAAGCGTTGTTCCCTTTGCTGATAAACTTATTACCCATAAATCTGGTTGGATGGCTCTAATTCCAACTGACAAAACCTACACCTGGTACTTTCGCAATGCTTCGCAAATAAGCAACATCTCATATAGCGCTGTGTTTTATGGCTTCAAGGTAAGTCCTTCAATAAATTGTATTCAATTTTTTTTGTGAAGCACTTTTCACAATGGATATTGTTGCAAATCAGCTTTGCATAAATCCAGAAAGAGTTTAAAAACATTTCATGAACCATTTTATTATATTGTAAGATGTTATACATTTATTAAATGTGTATGCTGTTTTCTCTTTCTTTTCTTCCCAAATAGCCTCAGGATTATGTGATAATAAATCACAATCTGACTCAGAGTCCTGACCAGGTGTTTGTGATGGACCGTAGAAATGGATCAGCCAATGCCCTGAATCCTGATGTGAATATAAATGGAGACTGGTACATGGACAAGTCCTCCAACAACCTCTACTACATTGGTAAATCTGTTGGTGTACATTCTGTAAATCCTCATAAGATACATATTATTTGAGATGTGTAACATAAAAAAGACTAGAAAAAAGGAAATATTTTGCTCTCATGCGCTGATCTCAACCATGCTGTATTACTTTTCAGTATCCGGCAAAACAACTGCTTCCAAAAGACGACGGAGAAATAGCGTAGACAGATCGACCTCCGACATTTCAGTGGCATTTGGAGTTTATAACTGCTTCTACACCAATTGTGCACCACCTAAACCAGCCACTGTTGCACCACCTCCCAGCCGCCGACCTGGCAACTCCATGTATGTTACATACATTCTTTGGAAATATAAATGTAATATAAATGTGTAAACTAATTGCAAAATTACAGTCCACATACTAAGTCCAAAGTCTAAATACTTAGATTTCTATCTTTATCACAGATACCTTGCCTTATACCATTGCTTCTTTTTATCTCTATGTCTATAAACTGTAATGTATTTATATCCATTCATAAGCTATCCACATCGCCAAGTTCCTTGATCATGTATTGATGTTGTATTGATCATTTACATTAAATTATTAAAAGCTGGTATGATATTGACGAAGGCAGAGAATCCTGATTTCTGGATTGTATTAACCAGTATTGTTATAAAAATATTATTCTGCCATGTAACAAAAATTAGGATCATGTTTATTTTTTTTTTAACAGTTAACTACCCACTAGAAACTGCTAAATTGTAAATTTTTAAGAAGAATGTATGTGAATGTTAGAAGGAATATGTTATATGCATATGTTATGATTTGTAGTGCCTGGTCCAATCAGTCATTCTGGCTGTCATCTGCGGAGAATAACTTCACTGTACCGAAAGAAGGTGCCAATGTTGTCATTCCCTCAGGTATTGTACTGATTTCTTAAAAGTTTTTGTATAATCTCAAAATAGCTTTTGAAGCATTTTTAGTACCAAGACTTTTTGGTACGATATTTTCTGTGTTACATTATTTTGGCTGTTTTACAGTTGTGGTCTTTATGCAATTTATTTAATATGTAAAATTTTTACATTTTTTATTATGATTTTTTTTTTTCTTCAAACACCAACAAAAGTTGATCCTGTTCTATTTTGCATCCACAGGCAAATGGGTAGTTTTAGATACCCCTTTACCACCCTTAAAGAACCTCACAGTGATGGGAGTCCTGGAAATTCCAGATAACATGACCATGTCCAACCGCACCACAGACAGTATTGTCCTCGATGCTACTTATATTTCAATTCTGGTCAGTCTTCATATAAATCATTGGACACACAGATTTATGAGTTGCAATTATAATAACATTTTTCCATCCCCAAACACCAACACCCTTACACCAAAATGTATTCAAATTCTAGTTTTTCTAAAATCCTTCTGTTGAAAGCAAATACTCCTGACAAATAATGTTACTTAACTGTACAATTCTTTATAACTGGCATTCCTTATAACTGGCACTGGCATCAAGCCATAATAAATTTTATGTGGAAAGGTGAATATTTTGTATTCTGCCTGTCCACTACCTTTAAACCTTTCTTCAACATGCTAATTATATAACACCTACATTGACCTTGACATATGTATCAGTAGAAGATTGCTGAGGATGGAGCCGCCAGGAAGAAGGAAAAGAGAAAGGCTAAACAGGAAGTTTATGGGTGTGGTGAGGGAAGACATGCAGGTTGTTGGTTTAAAAGAGGCAGATGTAGAGGTCAGAGAAGTATGGAAACGGATGATCCGGATCCGAAAGAAAAAGTAGAAGACACGCACTGACATATGTAAAAGCTACAAGAAAAAGTATACTTTTCAGTTTTTGACAGTGTAGGACAAATATTAAAGGCTCAGGGGTGTCATTATAGTCATAATGTTGCATATCGGTAATATTTGAAAAACTAAACTTTTTGTGTTCTCACACAGGGAGGACGCTTGATTGCTGGATGGTCAGACCAGCCCTTCAGCGGACAACTAAAAATCATTCTGAGGGGAAACCAACGCACCCTCGAGTGGCCTCTGCCGTCTGGCCAAAACCAAGGATCTAAAGTGCTGGGTAAGGGAGTAATTACATGTGTTCTAATATAATCTATGTATAAATGCTTGTGGATCATGTTACTTATCATTATAAGATTTTTTTTTTTACTGGATACATTACATCCAAAATGTTTGGCAAAAACATTTATGTAACTGTAAACTGTAAATCAAAATACACAACATGGTCCAGAACTTACATAATGAAGGTAGATTGGCAAGGCTTCTCCTTGTGTAACTGTCAAAATACAGTATTCTTTATTTGTGACCCAGAAATGTGTACATATGTGTGAACAATAAGCAGAAATGTTTACTATTCAGGGTAAAGACCCCTTTGATGGTATAGTGGTCAATTGATGAACTGGGAGTTCTGAACTGATATTTTCAACAAAGACTAATGAGGCAATTGACAGCAAGGAAGTTTTTTTAATAAACAGCAGAGTTTGATTAGCTTATTTGAGGGGTGGTATAATTATTAAAACTTACAGTACCAAAAAAAGGTACCAGTGTTGTCTTTTCTTCTCAGGACTTATCGTTTTAAATGATTACAGGTAATGAGCAACAGATAAGTAGTTGAGAGGGATATAAGAGGAAATTCTGCTAGCTCATTATCTAAGATTATTCTGAAAAATATTTAATAGTTAATATTGCTTTCAAAAGATTTGGCTGGACAATTTAGCTTGTGTTTAAATGCAGCAACGGTGCAGCTTGGAACATATGCAATGCATCATATGTCTTAATTTGTTGTGTTTGTGTGCAATTTTGGTATAAAATGTACAAGCTGTAATTTTTTAAACAAAACTGTGATGTTTGTTATTTAGGTGTGTTTGGTTCTCTTGACCTCTATGGCATGCCACATAAAGTTTATCGCACTAAACTTGCCAGCACTGCTTGGGGCGGCTCCAGCTCTCTCTCACTTCAGGAGCCTGTGGACTGGCAGGTAAGGATACTTTTATATGCAAGAGAAAATAAGTGCATTATACAGAAACTGCAAATTTCTGTGATCATTTTACCTTCTACATATTGTGCATAAATGTGCACTTTGTAGTTTCTGGGTCAAAAAAAGTAAATGTAAAAAAAAAGCTTTTTTTTTTACAGTTAATTCAGCCCAAGAAGTTTCGGCATATGACATGCAACAAAACAAGTCTA
The DNA here is from genome assembly GCA_024362625.1 of Silurus asotus. NCBI lineage: Eukaryota > Metazoa > Chordata > Actinopteri > Siluriformes > Siluridae > Silurus > Silurus asotus. The sequence goes on along the minus strand of MU553112.1, from coordinate 541,005 downwards.
AAATCCAAACGTTAGAAAAAATGTTTATTGATGTCCTACCACAAATTGGAGCTACTGTTAATACTCATATATTGATTATTGTCTGGCATATCCCAAAGTGTTTTAAAGATTTTATATATGCATATATGTATATATATATATATATATATATTCAATATATATATATATACAATTTATGTATTTTTTTTACAATTCTTAAGCTATTAAATGCTATTATATCACTTTACTTTTAAATTTTTTCCTGACTAATGTAAACTTGTATGAATAATTTTCCTTATGATGGCCATAATAAGGAATCATTTTGGCCCTTACTTAATTTTTAACAAAAACATAAGTGGAGGAATATCTGTATTGGTTACTGTCTGTGTATTTGTTACCAGGCAGGAGATGAGATTGTGTTGTCGACCACAAGTTATGATCCATGGCAAACAGAGACTCGTACTATATCAGCAGTCTCCAACAATGGCCTTACACTAACCTTGGATCAGCCGCTTACATACACACACATCGGTTAGTCCAGTAAAGTTTACAATAAAACCTGCATTCATGATTAGTTTAAAGATAAAACGTTGTCTACAATAAAACAAAGATGTCTATTCAAAGCAACCTAATTACTTGTGCAACTGATGCAGCGGAGAACTACACAGCACCAGGAACATCCAAGACCTACAGGCTGGCTGGTGATGTAGGTCTGCTGAGCAGGAACATTAAGATCATTGGGGGAGATTATCCAGAGCTTTTCAGTGAGTCATTCGGAGCCAGAGTGCTAGTTGGATCTTTCTCCGCTGGAGGAATTGACTACAGAGGTATAAAGCTTGAATACCCCACCGAAAAAACTCAAAAGATTTTGAGAACACTCTCAGAAAATATATAAAATGGCTTGTTTTATACACATATTAACACTAATCTAAAGAGATTTTATTTCTTTTACTGTATAATTTATCTAGGAAAGGCCCAGTTTAGGGACGTGGAGTTTTACCACACTGGGCAGGAGGGATGGACAGACAGCACCGATCCTCGATACTCTGTGGCTTTCCTTAACTTGGGAATGGTGAGAAGCAAGAGTCGTCCTTCCCTGATTCTGTTCTGATTAAATGATTTTAATAGAATGTCTTCTATTGCATAATGAAAAAAGAGTTGATATAAAAATAGAATTCAGGGATTCGGTTTTAAAACATTGTTAAATCTTTTGGAGATTAAAAATAATGCCTCGTAGATATGGTGAAGCTTTATCATAATGGGATTTTTTTTACATTTATGGGAGAAGTCTGCACTGTCAGCCCTTTAGAGCTGTTAGTAGGTTTTCAGCTACAGGAAAGTCTTTACGAAGTCAGGACTTTGCAGTTGTCAGTTATATGACAAGAAGTGATTTTTTTGTTTGTTTGTTTGTTTATTTGGTTTATATAGAAAACAAAAAAGAGCAGATATTATATTGTGTACAGCTGATGTAACATGCCTATCAGGAACCAGGAGCCCCTGGAACAGTTTCAAGAAGTAAAGAGAGAATTTTGGGCCCTGTCCTTAAATATATATATTTTTTTTTTCTTTTGATAGCATACACAACACATCTCCCACAACCATACTTTGTTGTCTTGAGTAAACACCACCACTATTACAAAAAGAATTCATACAAATCAATATTCTTCCTATTTTGAATCATTCATTACATTCCAGGAACATATATATATATTAATTTAATAAAGTATAAATATTTCCAAAGTGTTGATTTGGGGCTTTTTTAGCATCCAGGCCCATTTACCTGGCAAACCCCCATGTAACAGCACCCTTGCAGTAACTCATTTGTTTTGCAGATGTTCCACAACCTAAAAGTCACCATAAATCGATAGAGAGTCTGATGTGGCATAATCACTGGTGCTGTGATACAAAAACAATAACTCTTCTGACACCACATCATACATTACTATCCTAATGTTATTTTGTTGTTTCCTTACATCTCATATTTTCACAGGTGAGTCAGAATGAGTCTTATGTTAAAGGATGTGCGTTTCACCATGGCTTTGCTCCTGCTATCGGCATCTTTGGAACAGACGGAATGACTGTTGATGACAATATCATTCATCACACTGTAGGAGAAGGTATCACACCTCAATCACTATTATATACACAAGGTTTTAGAGTCTTTCTGCATTCAGTAGAAGATCGAACGAAACTTGGGAATGTTACTGTACATTACGCTAAGATTAGTAATTTTTTCTCCTAAATTATATTGTTCAAGTTACATTTTTGTATCAGTTGTTAAGCTGAAAGTGTCCGATTGAATATCAGAAGTCCAAACTTGCATGTTTCTCACAATTGCAACTTACTATTACAAGAGTAATACTATGAGGAAGCTAGAGGTCACATGGGCTTCTCTAAAGCTAATGCTTTAAGTACAGTGTAATTAAAATACCTGTGTTCTGATAGGAATCAGAGTGTGGGGCAATAAGGTCACGCTCCGGGGGAATCTGGTTACACTGACACTTTGGCCAGGGTCATACAATGGAAGACAAGAGCTTTTGAATTCCAACTGGCCGGCAGCTATTGAGGTGTTACACAATAAAACACAGCATGTCTCTGAAACATCCTTATTACAGAAAAATAGTGGATTTATATCAAGTGTTAAACATTTTCTTTTTCTGCTTCAAGGCTAACATGGGGGATAATGTAGTTCTTCAGGGGAACATTGTTGCTGGATATGAAAGAGTGGGATTTCGAATCAATGGAGAACCATGTCCAGGTAAAGTCAGAGAAATTGCAGCATTCCCATAACAGTTGACAAAACAGTTGACAAGACAGTCTTAAGACTGTCTAATTTAAGCACCTTATAGAACCATTTAAAAGAAACATACAGTATTAAATTTAAATATATTGAATATATGCAAATGTTATTCAAATTTGTATGAGGTTGTTTAAATATCTGTACATTTCTACACATTTCCAGATTTTTATATTGATAGATTGTTTAGTTTATTTCTAGCATTCCTTTTTAAAAAGAAGCTAAAGGAAGTTCCAATATAATAAAATCATTTAAAACTTGGAATTATAAATGTGTTTAGAAATAGGTGTACAGTCCTTACAGTCCTTACAGTATACTTCTTATATACTAATCAATATGTTATAAAACCTTTCAATTATACAAACGTCTCTTCACTTGCCAATACATCACTATATGCAGGGAGGTATCATATTAACATTAACTGATAAATCCTATAGATGATTCACATAATGATCATATTTAAAATTGATTTTGTTGTCTCTTATATACAGTGTATGTCATCCACCAGGCAGCAAAATGAAGTGATTACATTTGATTTGGTTTGTCACTACAGGATCTTTGAATCCAGTGGATCAGTGGCAGCAGAACGAGGTTCATGGCGGTCTGTTCGGAGTCTACATGAATAAAGATGGACTGTCTGACTGTTCTCAAATCCAAGGATTTACCATTTGGAGAAGTTTTGATTATGGAATTTATTTCCAGGTATAACTTCTATCAATCAATCATATCAATTATACAGCTCACATAATAATAATCTATGTATATTTTTCTTTAATTCTGTTTACAGTAATTATAATGTAATACATACAGTACATTATTTTTATTAAGCAGGGCTGTCATGTCATAGTGATCTCTATGTACATAAAGCTCACACATGTGCACTAAATCTAGTTTCCACTACTCATCCCTCTCGTCTGCTCTCGTTAAGGTGTACATGAGTATCATAGTTTCCAATGTGACCCTTGTTGACAATGGAATGGGGATCATGCCATTAATCTATGAGCCTCCATCAGTCACTCATGAATACTCCAATAAATCTGTCATCATCCAGGTATGAAGCCTAACATATTGCTTTGACATGTTTAATATCATGTTCATATACATTTTCAATCAGCTGTATTTATAAATGTGTCTCAATCATATTTTTGTAGGATTCCTTAATTGTTGGCAGTAGCCCCAACTTCAACTGCACTGACACACTGTCTGTAAATGACACCAATATCGCTCTGAGTGGAGGGCAGAGGGCACCCCGGCCTCTTAATGGTACTGTCTAACAACAAATTATAATATGTATAAAACAATTATCTGCATCTTCTGCATTCTGTATTTGGTGAGTGGTTAGGGCACTGGGCACTAAGATGCAATGACTGTGCCCCTGTACAAGCCTTTTAACTCTGCATACTCCATAAGATGTAACCAAAGATGCCTACATACAAGAGCTTCAAAAATAGATCTATTCAGAAATGTGATCCGGTGGGATGTAACAGAGGCCTTTTGAGTGGGAGGTTATTACATTTAGGCATTGTGGAAACATGTTGCATAAAGGTTATACAGACATGCACATTCATTATTGTCAATAATATTTTATATAAACAAAAACTTACAATAAACATGTTCCTATCAGACATACAGTTCCAAATGTTTGCAAACACTTGGTCTTTTATGGTTTTTGAGAGACACCTGCATGTATCTTTTGCCAAAAAAACCCTAGGTCATTTAATGCTATAAATATTTACTTTTATATTAAAGATGTTACATAAAAAAATAGTCCCTTAGCATTAATACCAGCTTTACACATGCTTGGCATCTCTTGACAAATAGACAGTTAGTTTCTCCAAACATTCAGCTGAAATACTTTTTACACAGCTTAGACATTTGCTTCAGGTCATTGTCTTCTTGTATGGGGAAGTTGGTTCCAATGAGACACATCCAGATGGAATTGTATGGTGTTGAAGTATGGAATGGCAGCCATGTTGGTTCAGTTTTCCTTTCAACCAAAATAAGTCTCCAAACCTCCCTGCTCCAAACAACCCCAAACCATTAAGCTTTCTCCTCTGTGTTTGACTGTGGATGTGAGGCAGTCTGCTAACATTTTCTCTAAATGTTTTCTCTCATAAATAAGTAAAAAATGTCACATTTAGACTTTTCTGTCCACAGAACTCTCTCCCAATCATTCACTGTACAATTCTCAATTTAAAACTGAGTTTTTGCCTTTATCCAAGTTTGTTGCATATAAACAGAAGAAACATGCATGTGTCTCAAAAACATAAAAAAGAATGTGTTTTCAAACTTTTGACAGGTATATGAAATTTGCTTTTGAGAAGTAGAAAATTGGCATATTATCAGGTTGGGGATCAAACCAGGGTCTGCCAATGGGATGTGTGCAAACCCAACTGCAGAGACACCCCCTGAAATGGAGAAAAACCCATTTTTTTATTTTATTTAAATGTACTAGGGTCAACAAAAATTTGCAAAGAAAAAGATATAATCTAAATCTATAATACATTTAAAAACAGGAGAAACAGAGCTATTCAGTAAATCTCTGGCGACATCTGGTGGAAAAAAGCGGAAAACACAAGAAAATACATATAGAAATAAGAAATATTCATATAAGAAAATATATACATATATGATTGTGTTCATACTTAAACTAGATTAACTTACATAAAGTAGATTAACTAATACATCTGATAGTGTCTGTAGTTGACATCATATAAAACACATGAATTACATGCAGAATGATTTGGAAGAATATTTAACATTGTACATTGTGTATCTGGCAGGTGGAAGGTCTGGAATATGTTGGCCAACATTTGAATCTGCTCACAATCATGCTCCAATGAAACCTCATGATTTACTCATGAGCTACAACACCATTAGTGGATTCATGAGTGTCAAAAGTAACAAGATGCATTTATATATTTATCATTTCAAAGTGGTACGTAAAAGTGGCTTTTGTTTGGGGTTTGAACCTGCTCTTATTTCTTCCAGGAACTACATTTGTTGGGTTTAGGAATGTGTGCTCAAGTGAAACGAATTACATGTTTTTCACCAATCCGAGCAATGAGGACCTGCAGCACCCGATCAGTGTTCAGTCGATCACTAAGAGTAACAGCACGGAGGAGGCTCAAGTGTTCGTTCATCATCCAGATCTGTCGTGAGTTGTGCTGCCCCTCGACATGCACTAATATTACATTTTCTCTTCCTGTCACCTTTTTACTTTTTTTTTTTCCCCCAAATACCTGTCAATATACTAATCAAATAGCTTTATGGCCAACATAACCCTAATCTGTTTTTATGCCTTCACACACTTTATTAACAACCACACAAAATAAAAATAATCTGGACAAGAATTCAGATGTAATGAACTCAAGCAATGGCTTTTTTTTTTATAAATTCACCAATGTACAGTGCAGTACACAGTGAACTGAAACAGGCCTATACACAGGACGTTACATGAAATGCATCTGTGCAAACAAAATCTAGTGCAACAACACAAATTAACACTGTAAAAATACAGCCATGTACATATGGTCAAATATATTGTGAGTAAAGAATTGACAATAGGACAAAAGAAATATTAACCACTAAAAGGACAATGATATTTTCTGTATCTGTGGTAAATGATGCACTGCAGTGGCTGAGCTGCATTATTGGATGTTTTACTGCATAGCATAGGAGTGCTGTCAAAAAATGTTTTGTAATGTATATTTGTTTTTCATATACATTATATATAATATACAATATACATACACAATATATGTAAAAGCATATACAAACTAATTTGCTGTAAAAACTACTAATTTTATCTATAATAAATATACAGATAGTTTTTCCCCCTCAGGCTGCCACACCTCCAGTATTAACTTAACTGTTTTCCCACTAGTTTTAAAACCACAGCCATTCCAAGCTGAATATGATTTATCATGAGTTCTCCTGTTGTTTTCTCAATCTGCAATTTTGATTAATTAATTGCAGCAAAGTGAACCCATCTGACTGTGTGGATATGGACTGTGATGCTAAGAAGAAAAGCATGATAAAGGACCTGGATGGTAGTTTCCTAGGGGCAGTGGGGGCAGTCATTCCATTCTCTGAGTACGAGTGGGATGGGGATCCCCGACATGGCTTGGGAGACTATCGCATTCCCAAAGTCATGCTTACTTACCTTAATGGCAGCCGAATCCCTGTAGCTAATGTAGCCCCATACAAAGGTGAGTCTGATGAGTTAATTGTATTATGTACGTGTTAATATTGAGTGCACGCCTATTACGTTCCTATTGCTGTAGCACACCTCAAGATCGACATGTAAATTGATATAATGCATAGTGATGTTCATACAGGTGTGATCCGGGACTCGACCTGCACATTAATGAGAACCTGGCAGGCCTACAAGTGCTTTGGGATGAACTACAGGATGCTGGTGATAGAGAGTATGGATGCAGACTCTGAAACCAGACGTCTGTCCCCTGTAGCTGTCCTGGGAGATGGATATGTGGACCTGTTGAATGGTAAATATAAATAAGTTATAATAAACAGATCATGCGTTCAGGTGTTCAAACAAATACACAGATACAGATTTGGATCGGAGGCATCTTATTAGTTTGTTTCTAAGAAAGTTTTCCAGAAAAGGTTACAGGACATTACAGTAGTAGTTACAGTAGAGGATCTAAAGAAAGTGTACGACAGGGTGGCAAGAGAGGAGTTGTGATATTGTTGAACCCTGGGGTCAACAGTGCAAAGTATTGGAGAGTATGTTAAAGAATGTTAAAGAAGTGAAGAAACATTTTGGAGGTAAGAGAGGCACGATTAAGATGTTTTGGACATGTGCAGTGGAGGGACATATCAGTAGGAGAATGTCAAGTCAAGTCTATTTCTATAGTGATTTTCACAACAGACATTGTCTCAAAGCAGCTTTACAGAATTTACCAGTTAAGGTGAACAATCTGTATTTATCCCTGATGAGCAGCCATGGTGACTGTGGCAAGGAAAAACTCCCTTAGATGTTATGAGGAAGAAACCTTGATAGGAACCAGACTCAAAAGGGGAAACCATCCTCATTTGATTGATATCAATAGTCTTGTGATTATAGTCTTTAAACAATAAAGAACACTGGAGAGTGAGAACTAACATGAGCACTGGAATGTAAGATTATAAGTGATGTACTTTTCTCTCTTATAAAGTCATTTGAGTTTATGGAACCTGGAGCTACAAATAAAATAGCTGGATGTGGTGAGAGAAGACATGTAGGTAGTTGGTTTGAAGGAGGCAGATGTAGAGGACAGAGTAGTATAGAGACGGATGATCCACTGTGGCGACCCCTAAGAGGAGCAGCCGAAAAAAGAAGATGATTCTGGTAGTTTAATACTTGTATTTATCATTGGGTGTTTTTAACAATATCATTATGTCCTGTTTCTTTGCACAGGCCCGCAGGACCACGGCTGGTGCGCCGGTTATACTTGTCAAAAGAGAGTGTCGCTCTTCCACAGCATTGTAGCCACCAACAAATCCTTTGACATCTATTTCACTGGTGTGTCCCCTCAAAAACTGAGGCTTATGATGCTCAATGCTGATCCCCAAGAGGTATAAGCTTGATTGTTTTAAGTTTTACAAACCTTTCATTAGGATATAATTTACTGGTTGATTGAAAGTTTGCATGTTTGGGGCTTAGGAACTTTATTTTTATTTTTTTTGCAGACTGTAAAAGTGGCTGTATTTTACTCAAATCCTCAGCGTTTGGATGTCTACGTCAGTGATCAACTGGTTGTGCCAAACAATGCTCAGTGGAATACTGGCCACACTGACTACACTTTGCTTAAACCTACATTTCCTGGTATTGTTTAATCCAAAAGTCAAAAATATTGTCAGTTTGTAAAAGAGGGTTTCATTTACGAAGCTAAATCTGAAAACATTTATTCACAAATTATTGTCAGAAAGAGACAGAAAATGAAGTAATTATTACATCATTACATTAGTTTGAAGCTGGTGCTCTGCAATGACCGAGCTGCATATTGGAATATTTACTGTATGTTCTGTTCTGTAACATTTGATGAATTAGCAACATAATCACATCAACAAAAAATATTAATATTTGCATAAATATAATAGGAGGATTCAAGGATTTACATTGAATGTTACTAAAATGATTATCAAATGAGGCCCACTGAATGACAGCAGTTAGCTTGCTTGCATTCTATGTGCAGTTCCTTCCAGTATTCTAACACCGTCCTCTTACTTCTCCACTCTCACTTCTGCAGGGCAATATGTCCCTACACTTAGTGGCATGGCTGGCTCCAATTTCTTTGACCCTGACTACAAAATGATGCATGTCCTCCTGCAAGGCTCTACCCCTGTCCAGATCATCACATCTCCATTGCTCTTCATTTCCTTCAACCTCCCAGCCATGACAGAGGAGGAGTTTTTTGGGGACCAGCTAATCAACAACCTGGCTATTTTCTTGAAGATTCCTGCCTACAAGATTCGCATCACCAACATAGTACGGGAGAACAGCGGGGCACAGAGGCGAAAACGTTCCACTGGATTAACGGTGGAGGTGGAGATCAAGGAACCTCCTACCAACCAGACGTCTGCGAATAGCACAAGTGGTAAGCAGACACTCAGCACCTGGCCGTAGTGGAGAAGACTTTTTAGAGTTTTTACTGTAAGCACAAAACATTCTACATTTCCATTTCCTGCAGATTCAGATCAGTTCACAATGTTGAAGGCTGCTGCTGACACACTTGCTCAAGCTGCTGTCTCTGGCAATCTCAGTCAGTCCATTGGCTTTAATGTCTCCTCAGTGGGTGTCATTGTTCCACCTCCACCAGCTAATGACCCAACTTGGAGCCAGGTAATAGGAATGAGCTATTTCTGTAGTTTTATTTTAATGTAATGTTTTCATTGGCACCTAATTTAGCATGAATTTATGTAATATTATATTTCAGAAAAATGAGCAGTGCAACCCAGCATTTGTTTTTCAAGAGCTTCTCCCATATGCGTAACTTTCTGACATTAATATTATTAAATAATATGGGGTGTTTGCAACAGATCTTGGTAGTTCACAATTCAAATATTGTGCAATGTATTGTTTTTTGTTTTTTTAAGAAAAATTAGACTCATGACAGAACTTTAAAAAGTAAAAAGGCATCATTATAAGGGTTCATTTGTGGCTGCAGAGCCAAATTTTGGAGCTGAGGTCTACTGCAGCTCAGTCTTGCCCAGACTGTAGATCATTGTGAGTTTCCCTATGAATAACCTCACTAACATATCTTCTTCTACTTTTGGCTGCTCACATTAGGGGGTGCCACAGTGGATCATTCGTCTTCATACCACTTTGTCCTTAACATCTGACTCCTTAAAACCAACTACCTGCATGTCTTTCCTCACCACATCCAATAAACCTTCTCCTTGGTCTTTCACTTTTCCTCCTTCTTGGCAGCTCCATCTTTAGCATTCTCCTACCAATATACCCCTTGTCCAGCCTCCACACATGTCCAAACCATCTTAATCGTGCCTTCCCTTTCTCTGCAGCACATACCTCCACCTCTCCAGGTTCTTCTCAACCTGCTCCCTACTTTTGCCACAAATCACAATATCATCCGCAAATCATAGTCCATAGAGACTCCTGTCTGACCTCATCTGTCAACCTGTCCATCCCCACTGCAAACAGGAAAGGGCTCAGAGCTGATCCTTGATGCAGTCCAACCTCCACCTTTAACCAATCTGTCATTCCTACTGCACACTTTACTGCTGTCACACTGTCCTCATACATGTCCTCTTAACTGACACATCTGAAAAACAAATATTGTTTTGAGAGTAATAGAAGTGTTGTGTACAACTTTAGTTTTATTACCAAATGATATGATGCAATGTTCAACCCAAATAGTTTCATTGTCAAACTATAGATTGGAGCATTTTAAGTAATCACCGCAATAGTGATTATGTGCAGCCAGTCAATCATTTATTCCTTCATTCTAATAACACACTGATGCCGTCTCTCTGTGGGCAGGTGGCGAATCAGGAGGTGACACGTGAGACTCAGTCAGTGCAGATGGTGAGCAGTGTGTCCACTCTGATGGTGGTGGTGGAACCAGTGGCAGGGCTTCATCCTGGAACTCTCAGCATACAACCCGTCATCATGGCCTTGGACCAACAGGTAAGACATTTAAAAACATGGTCTGAACAGACAAATAAATGAATGGATCTAGGATATCTAGATCCTATAATGGCAGTTTGTATTTATTCCAGTGTTCTCTGTTGCTAGGCAAATCACAACTGGTATGATGTATGTACTTATCAAGCACTTGATGTTATTCTTGAAACACTTTATAATTAGCTATGTACCCGTAAAAGCCCTGATTATGACAACATTATGATTCTATACACAGCATTATTTCTGGCATCTTCTGATACTCAGGGTTTTTTTGTCCCCAGGGTAACTGTGTATCTGTTGGGGTGACATCGCTCACAATTACAGCGGTGCTTAAAGATGCATTTGGAAACCTAGAAGATGGCTTGTTTGGAACTACAACCATCCCCTTCCAAAGCTGCTTTGCCAATTACACTGACCTGGCCATCAATACCACTGGTGGGTAGCTTGGAATTTATAATTTTTTTGTTAAAAGTGCAAACTTTGTGTTTGCTATTTATTAACATTTGTTTAATATGACTGTAATCATTTTAAAGCAATACCACAATGTTTTTAATGTAGTCCTTGTACCATATGAAAAATATATACCATATGTCAAACAGTATTTATGAATATTCAGATGCAAATGTACTAATCTACAGTCTGTAGTAATTTACACATGATTAAGATATCAATCATGTGTAAATTACACATTATTGTTTGTGTTTATTTTTCTCAAAACACTAAAGTACTTCTTTAATTAATATGGTTTTACTACATACATACACTTTAAGGAAAACGGTTTGTGGACACCTAACCATAAGTTATGTTATGTGCTTTTTAAACTTTATATTACATTTAGTCCCCAGTTTGCTGTTATAATAACCTCCATTATTCTGGGAAGATGTTCCACTAGATTTTTGAATGTGCTTGTGGAGATTTGTTCTCATTCAGCCTCAAGAGTGTTAGGTAAGTCTGGTTCTGATGTCGGTGAGGTGAGGAGATGTGGGGTGCAGTTAGTGTTCCAATTCATCCCAAAGGTGTTCAGTAGGGTTCAGGTCAGAGCTCTAAAGCAGACCAGTCAAGATCTTTCACTCCAACCCATGTAAACTATATCTTCATGGAGCTGGCTTTGTGGCATTGTCATGCTGGAACAAGCTGGGTCTCTTTTTTCAAATGATGGGAAAATGTAATGTTACTGCATTGTGTAAAATTGTATAAAAAAAGTGTTGTTGTTTTTTTTCGCCACAGGGAAGAACATGACACTGGCTTTTACTCTGAATGAATGGACAGCGCAGTCCCGATCCTTCACTGTAAACTCACTCCCAAGTAAGTCTGTTTTCTTTAGTACTAGCATGATTGGCAGGACTCATTTCTCAACACATGCTGCAAATGTTCTTATAATCCAGTCTTGTCATATATCACCACTTCATCATCTGTGTCTACTTATTGTCCATCAGCTACAACCTTCACCACAACCTCCACTACACAATCCACCACAACGAAGACCACCACAATGGAAGATCCAAATGATGACCACAACAGCATCTTTGACTCCAGTCCTGGCTTCACAACGCACACTGTGTATATGATAATGCTACTCGGTGTACTGCATCTAATCTACACTGTGGTTTTGGAGAACAAATAAAGCAAATGTACCTAATTTTGTGATAAATAGCTTGAGGACAATGGATGCGTAACAAAATCTGAATATATTTCTTTTCTTTTTATTCTTTTCATAAACACATTTAAAAGTAAAAGTGTGTGTTGACATATTGCTACAAAAAAAATTCAGCTCTGACATATTTATAGTTATTAATTGATCAAATATAGTAAATATAAATATTCTGTTATTTTTCCTGCATATTCTACACAATAAAGTAATATAACAATAACATGTCTTCCTATGTATTTTTTTTTCACATATATTACATCTAATATTATACATCTTATACACCTGACCATACGATCGGTATGTGCTTTTTGAACTTCCACGTTTATTTCCTATTTACCGTTATAATAAGCTCCACTCTTTTGGAAAGATGTTCCAATGAATGTTGTGTGTTTTTGGAGAGTTGTGCTCATTCAGCCACAGGGGTGTTAGTAAAGTCAGGCACTGATGTAGAATGATGAGGCCTCGGTGCAGTCAGCATGCCAATTTATCCTAAAGGTGTTCATTAGTGTTGAGGTCAGAGCTCTGTAGCAGGCCACTCAAGATCTTCCACTCCAATCCAACCATGTAAACCATACATGTTCATTCAGCTTGCTTTGTGTACAGAGGCATTGCCATACCCAAACAGGTTTGGGTCTCCTAGATCAAGTGAAAATGTGCCTGTAACTGAATAGTGCATGCATAAAAGTCCATCTGGAGTCTAATCAATGTGAACAAAATAACCAGTTGTGGACAAAGGATAAGAAAAAATGCATGTAATTCGTTACTGTATTAAATAGTCTTTTTCTGTACTGAAATATTTCTATTTGAGAAGATTTTAAATATTAAAGTCAAATATTACTTTATGCTAAACTGCATTTTGTGGAATCAGTTCTTTTTTATTAATGAGTGGATAAAAATGTAACTGGTGAAGCACACAGCAAAAAAACAATCAGGGTCGAGAACGCACTCTGCGTGGTGGTATGCACTTCTCACCAACATACAGTTCAGCATCAGTTCAACAGCAAACAGAACATTCTGAGAAAGATAAATGATGGAAGAAACTCATGTCTCCAACATGCCACAACCCCAGTGGCCTTATTTGTGCTTTTTTGAGTATTTGTAAAAAGGTTTTGGGCTCATGATAACTTGAATAGCTATTAATTAGTGTTTGATTCATTAATATCATTCTATTAATAGATTGATGTGCTAAACATAACATTATAGACATTATAGCCATAATAAATCATAGCATTTTAGATACTTTAGTTCATTGGAAGACTTTTGTACTTTTACTCAACCGCAATTTCACTTTTACTGAAGAAATATTTTATCTAGTGTAGCTCTACTTTAACTTTAACTTTAAAGAACATGGTTTGTATACTTCATCCACCACTTAAAATAACTGAACTCCATTTACATAAAGCAGCTTACAGTTTTTCTCAGCTGCTTTGGAGTATTTCTCGAATCATCCTTAATATTTGCAAACCAGTGCATTCTCAAAACAATGTGTACAAACAGCGCAATACACTGGATTTTTTGCAAAAGTCTGTATTTATTTCCTAAAATCCAATGTAAATTAAAATCTCCCAAAAGTATTTGTGTCAATGAACATGTCATCAGCATCAAAAGTCCCTTTGTCATTGTTTAACAAACAAAATCATTAAAATGTTTAGTCACAGTTTCAGGATTTCTGAACTATGGTTTGGATCAAAGTAACTGAAAATGCACAAAATTCTACTTCCTTCTTTACGGCATCTATGAATTTCAGCAGCACAAATGTATTTATTTGATTGCATATTTGATGTATTTATTGATTGCAAAAGAGACCGGACAGGATTCACACTTTTACTGTACTCTACAAGTGTTTATTAGTTTTTTAATTCTTCATCCATTTTCAGAATTTATAATTTTGTGTTTTGCTCTGTCTGTATACACTTCAGTTGAAGGTTTAAAAGATTCACCTTTGACCTGTTTTAGAGAACTAGTTGATTATTGGTTGATCTGATGCTGTACACTCTCCTTCATTAGTGATATTCAAGATTCATCTGCACAATTCCTTAAGTCACATTTACAAAAAATGGTTTAATAGAAATTTTAAATAACAGATGATTACAACTGGTTCAACCATTTTGCGTTCAATTAATTATACAATGTACCGATGCCAAGATGTTTTGGGGGTTAAAACTATTCAGGTGAAACCAGTATAATATATTTTGATCAACATCACATGACCAACTGATAATGTAGGAAACTTCAGACACTTGTACACAATCAATTAAACGAGTGTTTAAAAGCATTCACAATTTGATCAAAGCAACAAGAAATGTTCATATGATGGGCACAAATGACTAAATGATTTGGAGGTTGGACAAGTAGTTTTGAGAATTTCCTTTCTGATCTGAGAAACGCTCCAAACCTACTGCCAAAAACTGTAAATGAATTTGCAGCAATTGAACAGTAGAGGGCCTCGGAACCCACAAGGAGAAGATTTTAATGTCTTCAATTGGCTCCTGCCCAGGGTGTATTTATGGCAGTGGATCTACAGCAACCCTGACCAGGATTAAATTAATAAATAAATAAATAAATAAATAAATAGATAGATAGATAGATAGATAGATAGATAGATAGATAGATAGATAGACAGACAGACAGACAGACAGACAGACAGACAGACAGACAGACAGATAGATAGATAGATAGATAGATAGATAGATAGATAGATAGATAGATAGCAAATTGACAGTGGAGAAATTACTACCACATCGTGAAGAGAGAGAGAGAGAGAGAGAGAGAGAGAGAGAGAGAGAGAGAGACTGGGCCTCACATTCTGCACATGCCCCCATCTTGGTCATAAATCCAGAGACTTTCCTACAAACATAACTTTATTCTAGTAGAATATGGCAGAAATATACCTTTGGTTATATTCATTTAGAGCATTTTAGTATTTGGCACAGTCGATCATACAATTACAATTATCATATTTATACAACGAGGCAGTTGAAGAGTAAGGACCCTACTGGGACTTAAATGCACTGAGCTGCCACTTATCTGTTGTAAATGAACTGGTGAATACAGAAGAAACCCACACTAACATATTGAAAACATGCACAGGTTTTGCACATACAATAACACAAGTTATACTGGAACCCTAAAGCTGTGAGGCAGCGGCACTACCTGTTGCAAACAGAATTCAAGTTTTTTTTCTTGCATCCAGTCATAATGTTTGTATTATGTCATTTTTTATATTAATTATAGTTTTGTATCATTGCATGTGTGTTTTAGCATCTTATAAATGATAAAGTGATGCAAAGTGACTACAGTACATATTATAAAAATCACAGCTCCATCAATAATGGTTACCTACAATATTCTGGCTTCTACTTCATGCCAAAGTGGATAAGCACAATAACAGTTGTAGCTCATTGTTCATCAAATGTTTTTAAGTAAACAGTGATCAGATCAGGCCTAGCATATAAACAATAAACATTGATTAATATGCAAATACAAATATCTTGCTTTTAGTGTTTTAGTCCCCATCAAAACCACATGCCTAAATCTTGCACTGTAGAAATGCAGCTTCTTGAAGTTCGTAAAGCAGAACATTGTCCTAATTCAATGCTGGTGGCCTTTTATAAACATGATTGTGGTTTAATGTGGTTAACTTCAAGCTGTATAAAGTTATCTTTACATGGAAACATCGTATTCATTTATATTCGATTATTAGATGTTAGTAGATCTTTAGATAGATAGATAGATAGATAGATAGATAGATAGATAGATAGATAGATAGATAGATAGATAGATAGATAGATACTTGATGCTGTGCGTCTCTTGCTGCCTTTGCGCTCTGGGACCGAAACGCTATGCTTCTCTCTCTCTCTCTCTCTCTCTCTCTCTCTCTCTCTCTCTCTCTCTCCTCACACGTGCTCCAGTCGCTCATATAAAAGTAAGCCATTATTCTGATGTTTCCTGTATGGGTTTGCACCATGCACTGCCTCGGGCTCCTGCTCTTCCTCCTGCAGCTCTGTGCGCGTCTCGACGCGGCGGCTGTGGAGTTGCTCCCCGGTAAAAGTCTCTTATCACCGACCTCGTTTCCACACACACTCGCCTCATCCAGCACCAAGCGCTTCCCCAGAGCGAGAAAAGACTCCGTAGAGCCTCACGACTACATGATGTCTATCTATAAGACCTTTTCGGCTGCAGAGAAACTGGGACTGAACGCGAGCTTTTTCCGTTCGTCTAAAGCCGCAAACACCATTACGAGTTTTGTGGATAATGGACAAGGTAAGAGGGTCTGGATAAAGTGTTTATAATTAGCGAGATTATATTTCTTTTTTTACAGTGATCAGTAACTTAGCCTGTGTACTTCTTTTGGCAAAAGTTCCTTAATTATACACCTTGGTACTCAGTAGATAGTAGATGAAGGTCTTTAAGGGGTCCCACAAAAGGTAAGAAAGAAACGTAACTACAGTGTACAGGTGTACATCATCGGTGTACCAAAATGTTAACGTCAATAGATAGATCTTAAATACAGCAAAAAATACTATACATTATAATACAGTCATTAACTTATTTGGTAAAATTATTTGGTTTATTAATTTTAGAAGAAAAATATTCATGTTCTTTGGTATCTCTCTAAGTGAACATATACAAGATCAGAAAAGTTTGCAAACTAAACTTTGTAAAAAAAAACTAAACATTTTAAACTCTAGAAAAACTGTAAAGTACATTTTTCCTCAACCTCTAGTCCCAGATTTCTGTCTGTTGTTAAACGCATTATACAAATAAAAAGTTAATTGTATAGAGTAAATTATTTCTGCTTTCTCTTTTAGATGACTCTCCAGACTCTCCACTATGGACCCAGAAGTATCTCTTTGACATCTCAACCCTTTCTGAAGTCGAGCTGCTGGGTGCTGAACTAAGAATCTACACAAAAGCCTCTGGACACTTCCCAACATCTGACGCAGGTTCCATGGAGATTCAGCTTCTTTCCTGCCAGACTCACAAACGTCTGGATTCCAAAATCCTAGACTTGCAGGATTCTCACAAAGCAAGATGGGAAGTCCTGGATGTGTGGGAAATTTTCTCAGAACGGCATATGCATACAAAACGAAACTTCTTCTGTCTGGAGCTCAGAGCTTCCTTTGACAATCCTGAGAGGGACATCGACTTACGGCAACTTGGATTACACAGATACGGGCGCCCACAGCAGAAGAAAGCCATATTGCTCGTGTTCACCAAGTCAAAGAAGAGGCAGAGCTTGTACTATGAAAAAAACGGAAAAATTAAATTGGACCCTGAGCATGCCGGAAAGGAGAAATTCCCTCGGGTAAAACCTAAGCGGAAGCGCCGGACGGCGTTAAACAACAAGGGCAAAAAACCGGGGAGAAAGTCCAAGTCTCGATGCAGCAAGAAGCCACTGCATGTCAATTTCAAAGAACTAGGTTGGGATGACTGGATTATCGCCCCTTTGGGTTATGAAGCATATCATTGTGAGGGTATATGTAACTTTCCTCTTCGGTCTCATTTAGAGCCCACTAATCATGCCATCATACAGACTTTGATAAACTCTATGAACCCTGGCAACATGCCACCCAGCTGCTGTGTGCCTTCTAAACTTAGCCCCATCAGCATCCTGTACATCGATGCTGGGAATAATGTAGTGTACAAACAATATGAGGACATGGTTGTGGAATCATGTGGGTGCAGGTGACTGAGTGTGCTCTACAATTTTTAGAGAACAAATACTCAATCACGCCTCTGAGATTAATCTAGAGACTGGAGTTAAACATTAGAGCTTGTAGACCAGTCATTAGTAGCTACAATTCCATAATGCAAAGTATTCCCCGAAGAAAATATGAGATTAGATCTGAAGCCATGGTTATATCATATTCTGGAATTAAACACTAGCCTTTACAACAGACAAAAATAGATTGAGCAAGATCATTTTAAATTTGACTGCTCTACCTTATACATTTACTTTCACCCAGTAAGATACTATATAATACAACATAATAAAATGCCAGAATGAACAGGATATCCGTCATTTTGTAAATGACTTGAAAAATCATTGATTTCATGGTAAATATAGTAAATCTCTTTCTAATTTAAACCGTATTCTATTAAATTATTCTAACCAATACTGTAGGTATAACTTTGTATTTAAGACCTGTACTTTTGTAGACTGAAATTGTGTATCTACCTCATCGAATAGCATTTTATATCTTTCTATATGTATACGAATGTGAGATTTATTTCAACATTTTTGTAAATACTGTAGCCAAAAAAGGAAAATTTATTCTTCTAATAAAAGAATAAACAAATGAATAAATTATATATTATAATGATATATGTTATAATAAAAATAAATGTTATTAATTAGGCCAACAATCTTTTATGGGTAGTGGTGTCGAATAGAAGATGATCATATCATGTAGATAGATAGATAGATAGATAGATAGATAGATAGATAGATAGATAGATAGATAGATAGATAGATAGACATACATACATACATACATACATACATACATACATACATACATACATACATACATACATACATACATACATACATACATACATATGACACTAGAGACTCTATCTGTTAGAAAAATTCACCTCAAATACAATTAAAAGTTAAATAGAATAATAAATAAATACAATAGAAACAGATTTATTGGTAAGTATCCTTCTGCTATGTAGATACCATACAAGTCCTTGTGAATGAGTTGTTACTATAGTAACAACTATAATGAATGCATTAATAGAAGACCCATGACTTGAATTATATCCAGTTTTACAGCCAGCCCTGTTGTTCTCTCTCTCTTTCTCTCTCTCTCTCTCTCTCTCTCGTTCTCTCACACAATTGATAATTAATTATTTAATTAATTTTTACTAATCACATTTGAGAATTCAACATCCAACTAGTCTGACTATTTATCAAGATGAGTTTAATAGTTGCCTAAGTGGTGCTTGTGTATCAGTGGCATAAGTTCACTACAGCTAATATTTAATCAAATAATGTCTATGTTGCTGTTAAGGATGAAGAAATGAGGAAAGCAGTGTACATTTTCAGACCTTTTTGTTTAACTGGAATTAAATGGTAACCTGGGGTATTCGTGTACTTTTTCCTGCGAAGATAAAAGGGCAAGTTTCAGTGTTTAGCAAAGGTGAAAGAGGGGTCAACAGATACTTAGTGCCATGTTCCTTGGGTGGCCTGGTTTTGTGAATGGCCAAGGGTGTATACATTCGCTCTGTCTCTGTTTCTCTTTCTCTCTTACTGTATTTATGTGTTTCTATGTTTTTTTGTCCTTCTTGCAAACATATACACATGCAAACATAGACACACATAAACACACACAACACACACACATTGGCAAAGAGTGGACAGATGCACAGTGGTTGACCCCCAGTGACCAATGGTTTCATTCATTCTCTGTCTGGGTTAGGACAAAGCAAGCAACGATGCTACTTTCAGATTAGGCTTGCTTTTTGCTTCAGGTCAAAGGTCGAGTGTCCCTTTGTGTTTAGCCTCTAAGAATTTTAAAGGTACACATGCAGTAAAGAAAGAGGAAGCAATCAACACAGCAAGAGAACAAGGAGAGGAATGTGTGTGACATTGCCTGATTGGCCCTCTGTCTTTCCAGCACACTGTCACTCCATGGACTACGCAAGAAGAAGAAAAAAGGCGCAACAAATACAAGCAACAAAGCGTGTTTTTAACAACAGATGGGAGTTTTGGCTCGATGGCACATCCGGACTAAACTGACATGACGTTAATTAATTGAAATAGTCTTCCATAGAGTTGAACACTTTCTCTAAATTCATAAGATAATTCTTAGTTTTACTAAGAAGTAAAATACTTAGTAAAAAGATTGTGACATGCTTCTGAGAGGTCAGATTAGGGCCACTGCAAGCAAAAACAATCAGCAACATACTCCTTGATGTGGTTCTGTTGTTTTATTTTGTTGTTTTTTTAACTTTTAGATTCAGACCCTAGTGTATCTACCATGTCCATGACTATTCTATTCAATGTACAGTATATATTTGTGTAGCACTTATATACAAAATGGACACAGTCACAAGGCGGCTTTACAGTAATTAATAGCGTATGCATAAATTAGTACATATAAAGTTTATCCCTAATGAACAGGCCAGTGGTGACTGTGGCAAGGAAAGATTCCCTGAGGACGTGTGTATCTTTACTTTACTGAAATATTTCTGTTTGGGAAGACTTTAACTTCATTACATTAAAAACTTAAATATCTTACTTTTTATTTAGATACATTTTGCTAAATCAGTCGCTCCTTTTTATTTTTTTCAGTGGATAAAAATTGCATCATCACTATTAATTGTATAATTTGATCAATAATGCAGAGACTGAAGATTTATGTCAGTGAAAGATGTACCTCGGCTTTGAATAAGAGGAAAAAATAGGCCACATAATTTGCAGTCGGGACAAGAGAGTATGATTTTCATACTCCCGCTATATACACCCATTATGTACTCTTTTCATAGTACTTCAGATACTGAAGTAGATTTCAAAGAAAAAACTGTTTTTTTTTACTTTTACTTAAGTGAAACTTTAAAGGGAGCACTGTTACTTTTACTGAAGAAATATTTTACAGAGTGTATCTCTATTTTAACTCAAGTACATGCTTTGTGTACTTCGTCTACCACTGCCCTGAGGTGATAGGAGGAAGAAACCTTGAGAGGAACCAAACTATAAAGGGAGCGTCATCCTCACCTGAGTGACACAGAATGTCCATTAATCATAGTTTAATTATTGCTTAGGTTATCAACCTTTCCCTGATGAAGACTGAGGCATAAAACTCTATGAAAAATGTTCACTGCAGCTGTAGTTCTAAGCTATTGTGGAAGATATTACATTAATTACAGTCCAGATCCATATTCCTGGTTTCGAGGTTTAACTTTCCTCAGTAACTTTATGGACCTTTAGATTGTGCATGTATAACTATCCTCAGCAGCAGCAAAAAGAACTTCATCCAGAAATAGGGCATTGTGATGAATCAGGCAGGTTCAGAAAGACAAAACGGACAGAATATCTGCTCAACATGCTTATAAATGATAAATCATCTATATTACCTCAAGTTCATTGTAAAAATATTTGAGTTTTCAAAACGCCACCATTTTTAATTACAAGTCTATTTTTCAATCTTTGTTAAATTATAGTAGCATTTCTTTAAACATTACTTGTTTCATTTTAGAAGATGATCCCAAATATTAATTAGCTGAATTCTATAATGGACATTGATAATGAGTCAGAATATGCAATAATCAAATCCAGTCTACTAATTTGATTTGTCAAGCAGCATTCCAAAAGTGTTTATATTCACTGTAACTGAATTGGAGAAGTTTCACTGTGTGTATCACTCCACTCATCTGTGTTTGTCACGCAAAATTCCTCTTTCTAATACAAAACAGTTACTACAGTAGAGTTACTGACATCATCAGCAGACATGGCACTTTTCAGAAATAACTTTTGATATCTTTTGACTTAAATTTTGGAGGCTTGTTTGAAGAAGATGAAAAGGAAGCACCAGTAACACCTTTAATGGGAATTGTACAAATGTGTGAGCTAGCAAAATGTGCTATGTAGTGAATATATATACATATACATATACATATACATATACATATACATATACATATACATATATATATATTTTTTATTATTATTATTATATATTTTTTTTTTTTCAGAGTTTAGTCTGAATGAGCTGTTTGCTCTTATTTCACCTCTTTTGTTTGCTACCCAGACAATGTGTGTTTTTTTCTTTCAGATCGGCAAACATTTGCAACCTAGAAAACAACTGATGAAATAGAGAGGTGAAAGGAGGTTTGCAGAGTCGACTCATAAGAGGAAAGTGCCCCAGTGTGTTTAGATAGCTGTAACGAAGGGCAGCAGGTTAATCTGCCCCACTTAACTCCTGAACACTAACCAGTGATTTAAGGCCAGCTGTAAGGGCAACATAAAACTGTAGAGAATGAAATAGAAGTGATCTCGGGCCAGCTGGCTAACATACCAAAAAACTTCAATCTTCAGACATTGAAATGAAATCTATTTTTGCCTCTATTATACTATATAGATTTTATATAGTCCAACTCATACCATTTAAACTATATCTTCATGGCACTGCCTTTTTGTGCATTAACATTGTCATGCTGAAACAGATTTGGGTCTTCAAGTTCAAGTGAAGCATCAGAATGCATCCTTTAGAACTGTGTACTTCCAACTTTGTGATAACAGTTTGGAGAAGAGTTACATATGGCTGGAAATTGTAGGTGTCCCAATACTTTTGTCTGGATTTTGTATCTAATGTACTATATGCAACAGAGGAGCAGAAATGTAATATATTGTATTAAACTCTTACTGTATTGTGTAAATCAACATTACAAATAGTGACTCCTCTATCTTTAAGGAGAACCAGAGTTGGAAATAGACGTGTAAGAAAGACGATAAGGCTTTTTGGAAATGTATTCCATATTTTTTTAATATAAAGTTTATTCAATTTCACATATTTATCACAGAAACCACTGCTAAATTTAGGACGCTTGGAATATAAACACCATACACCTGAAATTAAGTGAAAACCCTTTAAGAAATTCATTTATTTTTCATAGAAAGAAAGAACCGTGTAGATCTTACTGCAGCTCTGTACCCTGCCACACAGTTCACATCTGAACTATCTGAAGACCTGCTTGCTGATCTTAATCATCACATACTCGAATCAAAGAGACATAGAAGGTGCTCTGCTGTAAAGCTGTTCAGGTCACAGTCATGCCAGCAGCTTTGCACTGTCTGTCAAGGGATAAAGCAAAGTGGTGGGACACAGATGTTTGCAATAGTTAGCGCTCGGGAACATATGGCTTTGGTTGTGGCAAAAGCAGCACTGCTTGTTCTGGGTTTAACCAACTGTAGATTAGTTTTTTTTAGCCGAGGACAGAAAGTTGCTGCGAGACAGGTCTGACCTCTTCGCATGAGTTTTGACTGAATGATAATAAGAGTTCTGGACTTCTTTTATACATTAGCAGCAAAATTTGGATGACAGCAGCCGTAGCCTTGCTTTATAGTCTTTATAGGTGGAAATGTGAAACATATGGGGAGGGTCTAGATTGAGTATGTTCTTTTTCTATAATTATAAGTGCATGGAAAGAACCTTTTAATAGGACACATCACTGTATTCTTACATCAAAAGGCAATGATTGTAGATAAGTCAGACCTTACACGGTTTTTATTTATTTTGTCATTATATTTAGCATTAAAGACATACAGACTATTCATCTTATTTCAAGCAAGTCAATTTTCAAGAGTCAAGTCTCACATTCACAATGACAGAATTCTTTCAGGATTCACTATTCTGTACATGTATGGAAAGTATGTATGTGATGTATGTATGTAAAGATGTATGAGCATGGTGGACATGCTTATGCATCTTTATAAAGGCAAAGATTTACCAATATTCACTGTTAATGTATTTAAACACAGACAAAGCTAGGCCCAAGTAATTGGACCATGTCTGGTTCTCTAAGGAATGGGATGAGATCACCATAAAGATACATTCTTGCACAACACTAATAAAACTGACATTAAATATAGTATCTGTTGTGGAAGGAATATTCTTCAGCACAGCATTGTATCTCTTATTGTAACTCTTTTTCAAACAAGTTTACCTTTGATTATTCCAAATGTTATTGTAACATTCAGTAAGTTTTTAACATGTTGTAAAAGGTTAGATTATAATTGTCTATAAAAATGCATTAAAGGTAGACTGATCAGATAGCAGTGTAAAATATTTACATATGTACAGGTTGGTAGGTACAGGTTGGTAGGGCGTTAATATATGATCTAAGTAAATAATAACAGATGAATGAATAATATGAGTATCAATAAACAGTACACGGAAAGGTGATTATATACAATGAGACATATGTGCAAAGGATTGATAGATGGATGAATAATTGGATGGATGAATGGATGGATGGATGGATGGATGACTAGATGGATAACTGGATGGATAACTGGATGAATGGATAACAATTGCTTACTTCAATAATATAATGCATATATATACTGTAATAAACCCAGTTACACATGAAACTGTGGACATGTAAAGTAACATTCCAAATAAATATTAAACAGCAACATTTACAGACACTATAATGGGAGCATTCCCAGAGCACCCACTCATCTTTATAGAACAGTTACATTCCACAAACATTTATTTTCTATTCCTTCATTCATGTATCTTCAGTAACCACTTCATCAGGGTTAATTCACAGCCTCAGGAAAACTGTGCTTAAGGCAGGGATACACTCTGGCTGTGGTGGCAGTACATTACAGGGCATCTTAAACACATATATACACATTTATCATTTAGTAAGGCAGTTTGTTAAAGTAAATCTACTGTTTTTAGGCAGTGAGTAACCAGACATTCTGGAGTAAACCCATGTGCAAAACTCTGCACGGACTGTAACCCAAGATTATGATTGATCTGGAATCTAGGAGGTGGTATTGCTAACTTTTTTGCCACCACGTCTGTTTTCTCTCTGTGAAAAAATGTTTGCTAATTGTATTATAGTTACGGAGGACAGCCTGTGCAAATACCGCAGCACAATACTCACAATATCGACAGATCTGTTAATATACTCATATTACCCTGTAACTACATACACACACACACACACTATATATATATATATATATATATATATGTTTATAAACCTAAATTTTTTTGCCATATGTTGTTCTTACACAAACTGTTATAACAAAGTTGAAAGCACACTATGATATACGGTGATCTTAATCATCACATACTTAAAATATCAAAGAAACAGAGAAAGTGCTATATATATATCCCTCATACAATACTTTCACACTCTAGACATTACTTTATTGACCAGTGTTTATTTTAAT
Source organism: Silurus asotus (assembly GCA_024362625.1). Taxonomy (NCBI): domain Eukaryota; kingdom Metazoa; phylum Chordata; class Actinopteri; order Siluriformes; family Siluridae; genus Silurus; species Silurus asotus. The sequence goes on along the minus strand of MU553112.1, from coordinate 515,510 downwards.
ATTAGAAACAGTATTTGTAGTCATATTCGCAAAATGGTTTGTCAGTTTATTAATAACATTCAGTGAGATTAAATCTCAGTGCCAGTGTGAACGCTGTCATTCAATGATGAGTTCATAAGAGCGTTGATAAAGGGTGTCTAACATTTTCAATTATGCAATAGGGCATATATAATATGTATTTATGTATGGGCAAAAATGGCCGTATATGTGCAAAACAAATAATTTCAATGACATTATCAATCAAATTCCCTTAAAATTAGCAATTTCTATTATAATGATTTCAATGTTTTCATTTATACTGCAGTTAAATTCAATTTAAAGTTATAAAATTAAAAATAGTTTGCTTGAGAATTTCCTCGTGAAGCAACATAAGCGTACTTTTGGCTCTACAGTATTTCAAATATTTATAATTAGTCCCAGAAAGTCTCAGCTTTAACATCACTGCGAACATTTTACTAACACACCATTATTCTAACGTATTATGGTCCTAATGGTTCGGCTTTTAAAAAGACCACATCTGAAAAGCCAATGTATGAAATATATACACTAAAATAAATGCAGTCATTTGAAATTTCGAGGACCATTAAACATTGACATTCAAACTATTTGCCAGGGCTCCATGGTTATTCGCATTTTTAACAGTACCATGCTTATAAGATCAGTTTCAAATGTGCTCACAAACACAACCAGCCACCAGCTTCTCTGCTCGTTGTTCACATACTATATATACACATATATATAAAACCTGTGGCAGAGGTGAAATAAGGCTTTATGTTCAATAAAAATCAGCAAAGTGTTTATTGATTGTGAAGCCCCTGGTCTTCTGAGGGAAACCTAAAACCTGTCTTGCTCTTGAGAGACAGGCCTCATTTGAAACCCGTGTGAGAGAGACGGAAATGTGCTTTGACACTAACAGGCTGGAAAAGGAAGTTTCTGAGGCAAAGTTAAAGATGAGAAGGGAGGTTGGGAATACAATTATCGGAGTCATATTTACTTCAGGCAATAGAAGTTCCCACCTTCCCCATTTAAAAAAAAGCCCCATCAAATTTTGAGATTTGTTTAAGTTTCCACACTGTTAAATATATATGAATAGACATATATATATTTGTAACCCAAAACTTGATATTGCTGAACCTGATACAGTTTGATTATTTATTTATCTATTTTCTTAACAGCTCACATATCTTCTTTAAATGGATAGAAAAATATATTACTTTGCCTAAATGCTTAAGAAATATAAGTTTTAACTAATGTTTCTTTAGAACTAAATTTTTTGATTTTCAATATTTATATAAATTATAACATTTTTTTGCTTAAAATGTGTTTAGCTGGAGCAATAAAGAATCACTGATGTTTTGTGTATTATTAAATACTACACATACAAAATAAATGCATATAAAAGAACAATGTTTTTTTAACATGTATTTCGATGCTGACTACTTAGTTTCCAAATACCGAAGCAATTTTAAAGGGCTTTATTGTCAACGCAACTCTTTATATTACACCCATATTACGACACCACATTACAAGTCCAAGTAATATATGTATATTCATTCTAAATATTTTCTAATTATATACATTAAATATACATAGAAATGTGTTTTTTCTGACTTAAGTGTATTAAATTAATTTTAAAATAATTTTTAAAGGGTTAGTTTTAGCCTTAAAAACAATAGTAAAATTGTAAAATCTTAGCCTTAATAAACAAATAATTCTATATTACTACTTAGTTTCCAAATACCGAAGCAATTTTAAAGGGTTTTATTGTCAACGCAACTCTTTATATTACACCCATATTACGACACCACATTACAAGTCCAAGTAATATATGTATATTCATTCTAAATATTTTCTAATTATATACAATAAATATACATAGAAATGTGTTTTTTCTGACTTAAGTGTATTAAATTAATTTTACAATAATTTTTAAGGGGTTAGTTTTAACCTTAAAAACAATAGTAAAATTGTAAAATCTTAGCCTTAATAAACAAATAATTCTATATTAGAGAGAGAGAAAGAGAGAGAGAGAGAGAGAGAGAGAGAGAGAGAGAGAGAGAGAGAGAGAAAAGAGAGAGTTGGAGAGAGAGAGAGAGAAAGCGAGGGAGAGATAAAATGATGTAATTGTAGCTCCACACACCTGCAAACAGACAGAATGTATTCTAGACTGAGCGTGGCCTTCAAGCTAACCTTTCTAACCTCTAAGTGTTGATTGCTCTGGGATCTGATCCTGGAAATGGGAGCACATTCACATGGAGATTTAAGCATGCATCTCAAAGCCACTCTATCAGGTCACTTATAGGAGTCAAAAGGTTAATTGCCTGGTAGTGCCTAATGGTAGTAAATATCATCAGTCATCTTAACCATGGCCACAGAGGGGCTCGTGGCCCACGTTCAAAGGAATCTGAGGAATTTGCAAGGTTAAAGTGGTGCTGTGAGGTTGGAGACACCGGAGTGGGTTTCTTGAAGTTGGAGACTGTGTCACCTCTTAGTGTCAATCAATATTAGTGAGAAACCTTTTCATCACATAATCACTGCTCTGCTATTTTGCATTTGAACTTTGTTAGAAAGAGTAAGCTGGAGAAATGTTGATTTCACAGTTTATGACAAGGGTTAGATAATTACTTGGCAAGTTTCTTCTGGATGATAAAAAAACATTTTTTACCAGCATGACTCAATGGCTATGTTACAGACAGTAAAACTAGCACTCAATCATTTGACCTCACTTTTGGAAGCAACTTATTTAAACATTTCCAACATTTCTGAAGGTGTGGTGAAACTGTAGGAACAACACATACTTCTCAGTTCATTCGTCGTGTCCTCTGAGTATGTTACATTTACTTAAAGCAAAAACCGGCCTTTACCTGAAGGCTCTCCTGAGGCAGGATGAATACAAAGCACTGACAGTGAAGACTCCTTCTGTAATGATAGGATTCACCACTAGATGTTTGTTTATTGTTTAAAAATATATTTTTAAAGCACAAGTTTAATTTAATTAAATGTATTTTTTTTTATATATATAATTTAAATTTTTTTTTTAAAACAAACAAACAAATAAATAAATAAATAAATGATACTACTCATCATCATCATTGTCATTTTTTGGTAATAATAATAATAATAATTATTATTATTATTATTATTATTATTATTGTTATTATTTTAAATCAAAATAATTATAGTAATAATCATTGTTATTATTATTATTTTTTTTTTATATATATATATTTATATTAAGCAGTTGTAATGTCTAGTGCATTTTGATGCAGCATTCCACAGGTTTCATTTCTGATTTCACCTGATGGGGGCAGACTGTGTTAACACAATAATTCAAATTCAAGAGACTTTTTTTTCTAAGACTACACTCACAAATAACTTTATGGCTTCATAAAAAGAAAATGAACAGTATATGAGATTTGAGAAAGTACTGAAACCATTAAGCAGGGAAATATTTTTTGAGGAATTCTTGAAATAGTCCTAAAGTGGATTCCCAATGAAGTATAAAAAAACGTGGATGTAAATACCATCAAATGAAAGCTGAAGGTCTGCATTGTATGCACCTGTTCGTCATTTCTTTTTTTATTTAATATACTGTAGTAGATTAAACTGTGAATATATTTCACAACATTAAATGCAATAAAAATATATACAAAACAGACCATGCTGAACATTAACAAAATACACAAGCAGTGACTTGTTTGTCACAGTCTCATCACTACAGCATGGACTAATCCCAATCCATTGCATGTCATTGATAACACACACACACACACACACACACACACACACACACACACACACACACCTGTTTCCTGTTTTTACTGTTAATGAGCACATGTATTTAGTCACACTTTGCATTTCACTCATTGTCTTAAGTTTGACATTCTTTGTTGTTTTTGTTCACGCCCATGTTCAGTTTTCTGTTCATGGATTCAGTCATTTCTGTTTTGTTCATAAGTTTGTATATTTTCATATAGTAGTGTGTATTTCTGGTAAATATTATATTTGAGACTATTTAAACGTGCTTGCTCAGGATGATAAAAATATATTTGTATCTCTATATCCAAAATATATATAATTCTTCTACAGCATGCAAAACACTGAGCAATAATGGATATTCTATGACCATAATCTACAGACTGGTCTTCTACAGCTCACCTGGTCTGCAATCATTGCCAACAATTTACTACTTCTAGAGCAAACTGAGTGATGTAATCCTCTACCCTAGGTCCAATGTCAACACAAAGTGTCAATCACTCCATTGGCACTGAGGCCTGATTGGGCACAATTAGCTCCTAGGAACAAATGACATCAATCGGCCCTCAGACATCCATCGAGAGAGGACTGATTATTTACTTTACTGGACATGCTGATTTCATTTTACCCCTAGAATGACCCTGGGCAAGCAGGGGAAAGCATTTAGTACCAATCCAAACCCTTTTGGTTTTCAATGGAGAATTATTCAGATAATTCAGATAATGCACGCAAGTGCCCAATCACTCTTTAACAGTCTGTGCTCTGGTTTTAGCAGCCATAACATCCTTTGTTGTTTGTCATTTTCTGAAAAAATAAAAGCATAAAGACTATGCTGGATGATGCTTTCAAGTCTGTTAACATCAAAACACAATGAACTCCGAGCAGCATAAATTAATAGAGTCTGAGCTTTTACAGACTGTTTTGAAGATGAGGTGTCAGTTCAGCTCCTATATGGCAAATATCACGTACTGTTCCCAATGAGGCACGTCAGGCACAAGAACTGGACAGCTTCAGTATGTCATTTCAAATGAGGCTGCAAAACCGTGCGCTAAATCTTGCCAGTATTCAGGTCTAATGACTCACGTGTTAAATGTTTATATACCGAGAATTACAAATGGACTGCGAATAGGAAATAACTGAGATCTGTTCCTGGGCCGAGTCCTTGCTCTGTGAATATCATAGCAGTGACAGGCTATGTGTGTCTCAGTTTAAGACATGGCACCTAATCTTTCAGGCATTGGGGAAAAAAAATCTATATATGATATACGATCTTTACACTAACAAGCCCTGGTCCTCGTCTCCACGATGAACCCCGGGCACTGAAGGGTAAAGACGATTTTGCGAAAGTTGCCTAAGGTTTAGGCATTGACATGAAAGCATTACTGTTAGAGTGTATATGACTGTTTAAACGCATGAAGGTCCCTGATGACCAGCTGAAACAGTGCAGGAGTAAATTCTATGAAAATGAAGCATCTGCTAAAATTCTCTATCAGCTTTTTCTAATGTTTGTTAAATGAAAAAGAGCACCACATAATTTCCTTTAAAACAACAAAGCAGACTGAAACTACAAAAAAAGCGCAACAAAATAAATAGTTTCCAGTAATCATCGGGTACGCAGAGAAAAGGAAGAAAAACACCACATATGAATTTAACAAAGAGATACGTCTACCACTGAGGTCTGATAACGTGCTGCAAAGAGAAAGCTGAGTGTTTACAAATGTAACACTATCTTTAACAATCTATAACACAATACCCTTACACTTACTATCATGTATCATATTTGTCAGTGGAGTGAAAACAATATATATATATATATATATGTATATATATGTACTTGTACATGTGATAATTCAATTTTTTAATAATAATAAAAACACAATATTCCTTACTACACCCTTTAAAATCCACTTAGAATTATTACTAGTATTATACTAAAGCAAACATATATATTTATAAAAATTTACATTTGAATATAGAAACTGATTTACAGACCAATTGGCAGCTTAGTGGTGCCGGGATTTGAACTCACGACCATCTGATCAGAAGTCCGAGACCTTAAACACTGAGCTACCCCTTATTATATACTATATCAGTGATTAGCAGATTAGGATTCCCCTCCTCCTTTGCCAGTGTGGCCCCAGCACAAACAACTGAACTGTTCCTTTATCATTTGCCACATGTGCTTAACCTGCTCTTGGGAAATAAAGCCCTGTTGTGTTACTCAGCCTGAATAGAGCACATCAAAGTGGCACACAGGAGCCTCAACTGGCCTCATGGGCATAACTTCTCATTGTTCCTGAAATGCCAAGATTGAGTTTCGTTAAGAAAAGGGACCCTGATATCACAGATAACACATTTGAACACCGTCCCCGGAAACCTGGTGGCATTATTTGAGCATCTGAAGGTCTTAACCTGGGTTATGTAAAGAGAGAAGCTGGAACAAGCATCTGAAGAACAACAGGCAGCATCACAGCTGGCTGGTAAATCTCTTTGTAACCGCCGGCATTAAGTCAGTGTAAACTTTAGAGATTTGTTGGATGTTCAACAACCATAACAGCGACGCAGGAACAAATAAGGACACTGAGGTCAAACCAGCATAAAAGACAAAATAAAGAAGAAAATATATAAGGATAATTTAAAATAGGAAATGATGAATATCTATGTTATAGTGTCATATCTTTGAATCTCTTTCTTTGCTTGACTTTTTACTTACTTTTCATTGTTTTAAGAACAAAGATTATTGGAACAAATTCCAGCTTCACATTTAACAGACATTCTTTCCTAATTTTGTTCAGTGGTCCAACTTCAAATGCATTTATAAACTTTGTACTAGATTAGTAACGCAAGTATGCTTACAGAACCACATCTGCTTGTCTTTTAGACACAAATGTTTCTAAAAAGTTAACTCATTGCTTTGCTAATATAATTGCTGGCTCACACAAATTATATATAGCAATTTGTATGAGCCAGCGAATAATATTAGCAAAGCAATAAGTATACACTACATTGACAAAGGTTTGTGAACACCTGGTCGTGAGATTTGTATATACTGTCTCCATTTGCTCTTCTGATGTTCTGCTAGATTTTGGAGTGTGATTGTGGAGATTTTGCTCATTCAGTCACAAGGGTGTTAGTACAGTCAGGTACTGATGTATGTGGGGTGAGGAGGCCTGGGGTGCAGTCAGCATTCACATTCATCCAAAGGTGATTAAGAGGGATGAGTTCAGAGCTCTATAGCAGACCATTCAAGAACTTCCACTCCAATCCACATATTAATAAAGCTGGCTTTGCGAATACTTTTGTCCATATAGATAGATAGATATAGATACATTTGTAAATATATGTACAGCAAATAAATATAAAGGCTGTGGCAGTGCAAATGTGCAGAAGCTGTTGAGTAGGTAAAAAAAAAAAAAAAAAAAAGATTCAGCAGGAAAAAGGCAGGCCATGACCCTGATTTTGGTACAAATGTTCCTGTATCTCCTTCTGAAGGGCTTCAGGGACTGGAAAGTGTGGAGTCTCTGCGCAGACATTTACTGTAGTGAAGGTGCTCATTGGCATGTAATTGGGGGCCAAAGATACGTTGGAGTTTTCACCACACTTTGCAGGGGCTTTTGATTCACAAGCTGCAGAGCTGCAGAGCTGCAGAGCAGCAGAGAGGCAGAGGGGCAGAGCTGCAGAGCTGCAGAGCTGCACTGTGGTTGTCTTACGTACGACTCCTTAAGAGCTGTAGATACTGTTGTACCTTTATAACAAGAGTTTTGGTGGCAGGACTGATCCTCAGAGATGCTTTAATATACAAATGCTAGCAACTACAGGTTAATGCTTTAGGTGAATGAATTAGATCAAACTGTATTTACATCTCCACCCACCAGAGCACCACTCAACAATAAATTCTTCCCTGAAGCAGGATCCTCTCTCATCTCTTCATGGTCCAAACATCACCCTTCCCTCTAACCACCTATTACAATTACTACAACCCTAAATACACACTGCAATTTGAGATTAGACCAATATCTCACCGATTGTGTTATTTAGTAATGTTGTGTATTTATTGTCCTGTGTACTTGCACGCATCTCACACTGTAGTGTATCTGCACTTTATGCATTTCTGCACACTTTTTGTTTACAAGTAAAATCCAATTGCCCAATAAAAGCCAAATGTTTACATGTCTAGTATTTATACTTGATTTGTATATGGACAATTCTTTTTGTACAACTTTTTGTACTGTGTTACTGTTTTTCCTTGTTTCCTGTTGTCTCTGTTGTTGTTTTTTTTGTTGTTGTTTTTTTCTCCTTCCTTTTTTTGCACTAAATGTTGCACATGTGCACTTGACTTGACTTGACTTGCATTGACTCCAAATTTATAACACATCCAGTAGCATACCGAGGGCCGAGGTGCATTACCGAGACAAATGACACAATACAAAGCTCTCGTGAGCAAGTGGAATTTTTCCTTCAAACATTTGTCTGAGCAATTTGAAAAATCCTGTGTGATCACCTTGGCGAACATTCCTGAAGAATAAGATAATAAGCCAGTTAGTCAAACAGTCCTAGATAAAGCTGAAGACGAATCTCTTGATTGTGACTGATTAAATATGTGTGGCATTTTAAACATTTCATCTCTTTCTTAAAGGAAAAACACCAGGTTCTCCAACACTCTTGTGGGGTGACAAGCTCTTTTTTGATTTATGGTGGTTCTCTGTGATTTGGACACAGCTCTGGTTCTAAAGCGCCTTTAACAAAAACGCAAGCTTGTGTTGAGTTATCATTTACATGCCACCTGATTGACAGGCAGGTAGACACTTCTCAGATGTTGGTGGTCCATATCATTTGCTATTCTTCTGTTTACATCATTTTCTGTCCCACAATGGTCACGTTTATCTTTTTTAGTAGATAATTCATACACAGCAGCTGAAAAGTAAAGGAAATGTTGCCAAATATTACAAAAAAATGTAAATCTTGCTGACCCCAAGTGACCACGAAGCCACTCAAATAGTGATAGTGTGATTAATGGGAACTGCTATGTGTAAGATGTTCAAAGATGAATAAATATATGAATTCAAAATATTGTTAATATACAGTTTCTAATGGATTCAAATTGCACAGAGCTTTAAACCATCCATGTGAGGTGGAAATAAACATGGAGGAACAAAATCACAGGTGGACAAGAGCATGAGATGGAAATTAGATCAGGTCAATTAAGTACACATTACATGCAGTCCTAATTGCAAAGTATAAACACCAGACATTCTGAAAGCCAAGACCTTATGCACATGTAGATGACCGGACACTGAGAACTATTAACTAAAACTGTCTAAAATATAACAAAATACTGTTAAAAAGAAGAAGAAGAAGAAGAAGAAGAAGAAGAAGAAGAAGAAGAAGAAGAAGAAGAAAAAGGAAAAAAAGGAAAAAAGAAACAAATAGATGTGACAGAGTGAACTGTCCCTATGGTCGGCATGACAATACACACAACACTTTCACTCCTCCTCTGGTTCTTGCTACAGCGCTGTGGGTGCACACACACACACACGCCAGGTAGCACGCCGCTCGCACACACACACACACACACACACACACATACTCACTTCATTCTTTCATCTCTCATCCCGAACAATAAGCGCACACACACACACACACACACACACACACACACACACACACACACACACACAAATGGAAGGACTTTCTAAAACTTTGTGTGCATAATTTCTGAATTTCAGCTGCTGAATTTCAGTGATAGACATTCTCTAATCACAGGTCCAGTCATTATGCAATTGGTAATGATAATACAACAGTAAAGCTGGATTCCTTTTTTTTGGTTCCATCATAAAATTTTGATACGTGTGATACATTTTTTTAATGAATGTGAGTAAGCTGTTCATGAGCAAGCATCTAAAATCAGTATCACCATTGAAACATTTTAATATTCATAAGTATTTTTTATTTAACATTTCTTTGCTGAATTTTTTAGCATGGAACATCAAATCAATATATACCAACTCAAATTTGATAAAAAAAAAAAAACATCTCTTAAACAACTACTAACAATCAAGCCCATAAAAATAATGACTATTATTATTATTATTATTTAATTATTATATATTTTTTTTAATAATTATTAATTATTATTATTCATCATCATTATTCATTGATTATATTATTAATATTATTATTATTAAAGACAGAGAAAACTTAGCCAGGACACAATCCAAGAAGGAGTGCCAGAGTTTATCAAAGGTCCCTAAAAGACTACTAATTCTGAATAAATGCGAAAAAAGCAAACATATCAAAGAAGGGTGTCAGACATGTTTCTGAAAGATGAGACGTCTGACAAACAAAATAACAAAGCTTGAGTCTTTTAAACAGTCACTGAAAGGTCAACACTGACCAACATGGCAAAAACGGCCAAAAGTAGATTTTGGTCAAGACCTTTTACGTTTTTGCAGCTTAATAATTCTTCACATCCTGTTGCCTTTCTGAATGCCCACTTGCAGTTTTGCTGCACCGTGCGCTTTGTCTCATTCAGTGACAGCTATGCCTCATTTGCATGATGCATTCCAGTTGCAATAAGGGTATCAGAAAGGAAGCAGTCTTTTGATTCACTGTAACCAAATCAAAGTACAAGTCAAATGTCAAATAAATGTCAAACAGCCACTCAAGCCATTAGAGTACATGTGCCCACAAGATGAACATAAAAGGTGTTGGGTAGCCTCAATGAAAATCAAAGTAAACCTTTAAAAATATATACCAAATTCTGATGTCAGTGTGTAAAAACTGTGGATGGATATGATGTATTTTGCATGATATGGTGTTTATAATTGCAGTGATCAAAGAGCATGTAAGTCCACCACAATCAGGCCGTTCTAAATGTGTTCAGTTGGATTAAGATCAGGGCTCTGAACATGTTCTTCTACTTTAAACCTGGACTTCATGAGGTAATTTTGTGCAAATGTGCATTGTCATGCCTCTTAGTTGCAGTAAAGGTTTCTGGTTGGAAGAGGTGGCATTCTTTTTTCCCCTTTTCACACTTGTCAATTGTGGGGGTGTTCATGATCCCAAATATGCAGAAGAGGGAAGATTTCATTTTGGTCATGTGATCCAAGATATATCCGGCTTATTATAAATGTCTCATTAAAAGAACCTTCACCTTTTTTAGCTGGTATCACTAATAAAATAGCTGGCTGGTAGGTGGAAATGGGTGGCCAAAGTGAAGAGAAAATGGGAGGAAAAATAGGAAACTGTAAACAGCAACAAGGCTTTTTAGCCAACTGGTGGCTGTCATGATATGCGAAGTGTCTGCCAATACCCTGCCTGATGCACTATCATGTGTTGTGTGGATTGGAGCAGGGCGAGTGTAGATATAAAAACAATGTCTGACATGTTGGTTCTCTGTGCTGGTGTCTGCTACAATAATTGATTGTGGCGATACATGGCCACATTTGAATTATTTACCTTGGTTTTTGGACCTCAAATTGTTATAACTTTTTTTATATAATAATAAACCCTTATTGTGTGAAATTTTGATGTTATCAATACCCTATAAATCAACGTATAAATCATTCCGAAAGTCCAGAAGAGACACTTACCAGTCTTAAATGTATATAGCGACACAGTGTGGTCAATTCAGGAACTGCATATCATAGTTCTTTGCAAGTTTTATACAATTATTTTATTTACAACCTGATAAACTTGACAGCATGAAATTGTGTGAAATTTTGATGTTATCAATACCCTATAAATCAACGTATAAATCATTCCGAAAGTCCAGAAGAGACACTTACCAGTCTTAAATGTATATAGCGACACAGTGTGGTCAATTCAGGAACTGCATATCATAGTTCTTTGCAAGTTTTTTTACAATTATTTTATTTACAACCTGATAAACTTGACAGCACGAAAAATTATAAAAAATTACATTTTGGAATTAAGTTATTCATTCTTAGGTTTTTTTTATTTTTATAAAATGTTCAACTGGCCAATACTTGAATTGAAGCTAATTTTAGCTAATTTCAGCTTCTTCCATTGTCAGGGTGATTCAATTTTTCAAAGAGTGTAATTATGTAGTACATATATATTACATATCTTGTACATACAATATAATCCTTCTCAGAGTGAAAGTGCTGGGATTTCCATGTGCAAATATATAACATTGCCAGATGGCTAGCTTTAGACCAGCACCTTAAAATACATAGTCTGAACGTCTTTACATGTTCAAAATGACTGCAAAATATACAAGAAAAGAAATCAAGGAAAAAAAGATGCATTATACTGTCACACATACTTTACAGTACGGTAAGATTCTTTCTTTGCATATCCCAGTTATGTTACGAAGTGATAGAGTGCAGGGTCAGCCATGTTACAGCATCCCTGGAGCACAGAGGGTTAAGGGCCTCGCTCAAGGGCCCGAAGAGTGGCAGCTTGGCATTAGATTCTCAGGAATATTTAACTAACAAACTACAAAAAAAAAGGCTACTACATCAGTGCTGTTCACATCAGGGGTGTTTGTGAGTAGTTAGCAACATCATCATAGTCATCAGTGTCACCACCATCATCAGAGTCATTTGAGAAGGGCTCAACATCGGCACTCACAGGAGAGTAAATGGGGGAATCTTCTCCACTGCTCGGTTCCATATTCTCTCTGTATACTAAACAAAACCACACAATATGACTTTTGCATTAAAGTTGTCTTTCTATCAATCTATTATTTAACTTAGCTCAGTTTATTTATCTTGGCTAATTTAAGCTTTATATCATTAACCATCGCTGTGTCAGAAAGCGTTCTTCAGAGTGACATTTCTTGGTTTTGAGAACCTTTTGATTAATAACTTTAACTTTTTTTTTCCTACCAAAAATGTCCACCTTTGGGCAAAAATGCACCAGAATTTTGCACTAAAATGTACCTTAGGCAACCTACAATTGCTTTGGGAATAAAACCGCTATTTTGAGCACCTTCACATATATTGGAAGTGACATAAGGGATTTTTGCCTTCAGTTGCATTCAATCAATTACTGAGCACTTTTAAATAATTACAATATTACTAAGAATATTTGTTATGTAATACAGTATAATAATATGTAGCTTTTTTTCGTATTTGTATGTTACAGAATTTGATGTGAAGCAAATTTACCTGTTGCATTTTGGAAGTCCCCAGTATGGTGCATGGTGGGAACTGGATAAAAAAATAATAATATGATGTAGATGTTTATACAGTGCATCTGGAAAGTATTTACAGCGCTTCACTTTTTCTACATTTTGTTATGTTACTGCCTTATTTCAAAATGGATGAAAGCAGTGCTCGAACTGAGAGCATAAGGCATTAGAGACCCGCCATGACAAGTAACAAATAGACTTAGGGGGGTCCCCAAGATTTTTTTTTTTTAACTGGGGACCCCCTGTAAGACTTGACTCAATTCAAGCACTGGGTGAAAGTATTGAACAAATATTGAATTGAATTGAATCCATTTTGGAATAAGGCTGTAACATAAATAAATGTGGAATAATTGACACGCTGTGAATGCTTTCTGGATGCACTGTAGGTTATAAAACTCCTGTTTTTATTATTTTGATTTCAAATATAAACACACAAAGCATACTTTCAGGCTGCAGGTCACTTTGGATCGCTTCTCCATGATTTTGGTAATTCTCTGAGTACAGATCTGCACAGTTGTGGCCTAGATTTTCATAACACTCCCCAGATGAGGTGCTGGATGTGTCAAATGAGTCAGCTAGAAGGAGGTAAAGGAAAGCAGTTGTGTTTCTAATGTCAGAGCAGTCCCTATATCAAAGGATGCATATTGTCATATTTTAAGAATTCATTCAAACATATGTACGTTTTTGCGTAATTACTGTTAAAGAATCATGGCAGTAATGTTTTTTTGTTTTTTATCACACCAGTAGCAAAGGTGTGACAAATACATGTCTCTCTACATGAAAGTCTCTAGGTTCAAAGAATTCTTCATTCTGAATCTCAATTCTGATTGGTCAGTAGGTGTTCATTGTGTTCTTTAATAAATACGTGTTGTATGCATTAAATCATAATCAGTGGCAAAGTGCTGTTATATCTGGGGTATATTAAAATAATCAAGCAAGAAAGTTTTCACTTGTGGAAAGTTTAAGTAAGTAGAATGTCTTTTTACTTTACAGTTTTGGGAAATTGTATCCTAAAGTCATGCGTTGCAAATATTTATTGACAGAGTTCAACAGTTGCTGTCCACGCTAAGTGTGCAGGCTACAGATTCACTAAATAAAAATGAAGGTTTGTAGAAGAAAGTAAGAACTAGAATACTATGTTTATTGATATTTAAAAGTTAGTATATAAGTAAGCTTAAAAGAGCCACCAAAAACGAACACTTACCACTGGGATTGGCAGAGAGGCGCTGGAATGTGTCCACGGGGGCTTGCAGGTATCCTTGATTTGCAGCAGCTGCGTCTAAATGTGTACAGCAATACAGGTTTTATACAAAGACACACACACACACACACACACACACACACACACACACACACACACACACACCAATATGTGTGTAAAATCACCTAATATATATATATATATATAGTACCTGTCAAAAGTTTGTAAACACCTGACCAAAAAATATATAAATGTGCAAATGTTCAAATGTATTTTTTTGTGACAAATCCTTAGTTAGCATGAATAACATCTTACACACACTAGGATACACACTCTTTGCATTCAGACAATTTCAGCTGAAATACAGCTAAAAACCTGCCAAAGATACTTTTCACTAGTTGGAAGTTTTTTCTGCTGTTATAATCCAGTTCATCTCAGAGCAGTTCAATAGTATATAATAATGCAGTGACTGAGCAGGCCATTTCACATCATTGTCTTGTTGTATGGTGAAGTTGGTTCCAATTAGCTGCAGACCAAACTAATATGCATTGCTTTGGAGTATGGAATGGCAGCCATGTTAGATCAGTATTTCTTTCAAATGGAATAATTCTCCAAACCCAAACTATTAAACTTCTACCTCCATGTTCGACTGTGGGTGTAAGGCAGTCTGCTAACGTCTTCTCTTCTGCTTTGTTAGAACCAAAAGGTTCAAGTTTGGACTCATTTGTCTGCAGAACTGTCTTTCAGTTATTCAATGTCCAATTTATTTTTGCCTTTTACCTAGTTTGTTGCAAATAAACAGTTTGAACACGCATGTATTAAAGACAGCGTTTCCAAACATTCGACAGGTATTATTACATTTTATTTAATCTGTTCTTTACAACTCTGTCTAGTCATAATAGTCAGTCTACTTCTCTTTACCTCTTGTGATCTCTGTCTGCTTTCCTGAAACTAGCAAAATGCAGATTTTAAATTTCAAACAAACTAAAACAAAGCATGCTTGCAATCGGCATGTCAATTCTTTTTCCACCTAAGTTAGTTCATTGAAAGGACTCAGATGACTAAAGCAGTAAGAGATACAGTCAAGTTTCATTCTATTAAAATTAAACTGTCAAGAGGCTGGTGCTTTCCATTGAGTAATCTTTTGATATACACCTAAAAAAACAAAGACAGGAAGAAGCAGAAAGAATCAAATAGGTTTCAGGTGTGGCTAAGTATTACCCAATTTCAACTATTTATTATCTTTGTTTTATCAGTTATACTGGTAATGTATATATATATATATATACTCTGTCATCAGAAAGGTTTGTAGCAAATACAATATTGAGAAGGAATCTGCAACAAGAATCACATTATCATAGCGACAGTATGCATACACTTTGCCTCACCCTCCTCAGCCACACTTTGTAGATTTGGGCCATTTATAGCATGATTCCGATCATCTGCATTGTATCGCATGGAGTCTGCAATGGAGAATATATTATAAGAATCTTAACACAGAAATCATCCTAACTCAGAAATTAACTGGTGACCCTGCAGCTGTGAATTAGCAATATTCTAAACTGCAACACCAAAACTATATATTTTATGCCAAACATATAGCAGGTCAATTCCATAGCAGTGTAACTATGGCATCGGGTTGCTAGTTGCACCCTCCACCTTTTGCAGCCGGGCTTGAGACCATCCATGGCAAAGTACTTTATTCCCATTCCCACAATTTAGCACCCATAGGGGTTAAGAGTTGGATCTTGGTATGGCAAAGACTCGAGTCCACAACCCTCGGATCCAAAGTCCAATGCCCTTTAGCATTATTCTACCCCCCGCCCCCTCCACAATTTACAATATAATATAATGGCAAAGTCAATGCACATGTTTTAATCTCGGTCTGGCAAAGTCTGTGTTTAAGTAGATAACCATTTTGTTATTGAGTGTCTAATTATAGTGATAGTAATCAGAATCTTAGTTAGGACCTATATAAGAAGAGCATTTTAGAAGAAATATAAGCAACGCTGTTGAGAATAATTTTCTTGCAAATTTTACATTACTGTGAATTGTCTGTTTGTTTCATGTTCTTCCGATAGCTTGGTATAAACTTACTTCGGAAAGTGGACAGGGTGAAATCACCGTTTGGGACACTGTCGTTGGTTTCATAATCTGTATCATAGGAAGTACTCTCAACACTATTCTGAGTCCACATTGGTGGCGGCAATGTTGGACCTGTATAAAATAAAAAGCACACATTTACGATCACTGTTCTGTTTCTATCACCAGTTAAACAAATATCATTTAATCTTTCTCATTTCAGGTGTTGTGTACACTAACCAGAGTTGCTGTCATTATTGGTTACTTTAACAAGGTGGATTGAATTTCTATAGCTATTCTCTTCAGCTGCTGTGGAGGTTTGTAGATTGGCAAATCTCTGCTGAACTTGAAGAGCTGTGAGAGACAGTAAACCCCAAGAAGAGCATGAGTAACATGCTAGATTTATAAACAAATGATCATGAACCAATAATAGAGCAGTTGAACATGCTATGAGGAGAGCACTAACTGACTTATTCTATATTCACAAGCTGGCAAACATCTGCGATTAGGTAATATGAGTTCATCTGTTTCACTTACAGAGGGCCAATTATGTGACTGGGGCACAAACAAAATATTTAAAGACAGAAGTCTTTAAAGCAGGGGATGCTCACACTGTCCAATTTGTCTAGTCACTTACTGAAGTAATTTGGCATCTTAAAATGCTGTTTGGATTTATACCTACCTTTACGTTTCTTTTTTGAACAGCAACATATGATGATATTTGATACAATTGTAATCAAGAGAATGAAGGATAGTACAATGCAGGCCAGTAATTCAGGAGACCACACAATTACAGGTGCTTCTGCAGTGGTTTGCACTAAGAATAAAAAAATATGTATGTGAAGTAGGCCAAACTGTCTGTTTTATTTAATCCATATACTGTAAAATAGTTTTTAAAATCTTATAAAGTATACTTACCAGTTGATACCATGGTTGTAGGTACAGCTGAAGTTGTAGGCTTAGGTAGTCCAAGAGAATCTAAAAGAGGCATCCTAGTTAACAATAATACATGCACAAACCCAAACACAAAAAGCTTTAAATCACTAGTTCATGTGCATTACTGAATGTGACAGAATGACCAAATAGGGCAAAGCCTTCATTCATTTATTTAATTTTCATTTGGTGGATTTGGTGCCAAAAACACTGGACAAAAAGTAAAAAAATACAGTCTCATAAATTAATTACAAACTCATTCACACCACACAAGCTCCTATTCAGTCCTATATTTTTTAGATATGAGAGAAAATCTGAGAACCCAGAGAAAACCAATGAGGGCTTAAAGAATACTGAGAGCATGCAAAACTCCTAAATTCCATGGCCTATCGATTAACCTTTCAATTTTTTTATTCTATTTATTATATATAAAAAATAAATGAATGCTTGATTAACTTTACTTACAGTTGCATACCAGTCCTGCAGCGTTTGAGCTGCATAAAGCTTTAGTGGCTTCTAATTCTGTACACTTCCACAGGGTATCATATACTTCTTTACACTGGTAATACCAACGAGTTCCATTTGTGTGGCTAAAGGGTGGATCAAAGGATGTAAATTGTTCAGGTTTTCCACAGCCGAGCATTGCACAAGCCATGATTGACTCATCTTCTTCCCAGCAATCTTCACACACTGTACCCCACGAACCATTCCGATGGATTTCCACTCTGCCTGAGCAATCGTCCTTTCCACCAGTAAGTCTTAAAGCCTTATATTCTTTAAAAAATCAACAGAAAACAGACAAAAAACAATGAATGCCTGATTGATAGTGAATAATTGCCATCTGATTAATATATCAAACAGAAAGATGCAAAAGTTATGTTGTTAAGGTAATACATGAGTCATACAGAAACCCAGAACGAATGGTGTAAACGGTGTGTAAAATTTGTCAAGGAAGAAAAAAAAATTTAAATAATTAAAAACTGCATTACTGCATGGATGATTATGTTTTAGCCAATATGTAGTCATTGAATAATTATTGCATGGATAATTATGTTTCAGCTGGCAACAAGTTATTAAACCCTACCTCATGCAGTGAGTAGCTTCTCATTTAATAAACAACCATGTCGGTACACACATTCTGTAGTTGTGGAAAAGATGCTAATCTCTTTCAGGAGTTTGAAAATATTGGCATGAATCAATCAAAGAAGAAAAGAAGATTGCTGAAACTACTAAACTTGGGTTAGGAACTGTCCAATGCATTATTAAAAATTGGAGGGACAGTCGGTAATCATCATCTTCAAGGAAGAAATGTGGTTGGAAAAATCTTTTGGAAGAACGTGATCAGCGATCACTTAAACGTTGGTGAAATTAAATCGTTGAAAATAAAAACAACAGCAGAACTTACGGCTAGGTTTATTAGTGAAATTAAGAGCATTGTACAATCTGAAAGAAACTCAAGGGATTGGGACCAAACCATTGTGTAGCCTTAAGAAAACCACTTATCATTGAGGCAAATCGGGAAAAAATGCTCCAATTTGCTAGAAAGCATAAAGATTGGACTTTGGAGCAATTGAAGAAGGTTATGTGGTCTGATGAGTCCAGATTTGCCCTGTTCCAAATTGATGGGAGCATTAGGGTAAGAAGAGAGGTGGATGAACTGATGCACTTATCATGCCTTGTGCCTACCATACAAGCCTGTGAGTGCAGAGCTATGATCTGGGGTTGCTGCAGTTGGTCATGTCTCGGTTCAGCAAGGTTATGTGCCCAAACAATGAGATCAGCTGACTACCTAAATATACTGAATGACCAGGTTATTCTATCAATGGATTTTTTTTCTTCCTGATGCCACAGGCATATTCCAAGATGTCAATGCCAGGATTAATTGGGCTCAAATTGTAAGAGTGGTTCAGGGAGCATGAGACATAATTTCCACACATGGATTAGCCACCACAGAGTCCAGTCCTTAACCCCATTAAGAATCTTTGGGATGTCCTATGTGCTATGCAGCTGTTCAACTCTTCCATCATCAATACCAGATCTTGGTGAGAAATTACTGCAACACTGGATAGGAATAAATGTTGTGACATTGCAGAATCTTATTGAAACAATGCCACTGCGAATGTGTGCCATAATCAAAGCTAAAGGCGGTCCAATGAATTATTAGTGTGAGTGTTTATTGTTTTGTCATAATTCCGATGTGCAGTATTAATATACAAAAGATTCAACCAATTACATAATATATAATTGAGCTAAAAATAAGTATCAAAATATTAAATAAGAAGGTGTCCAAACATTTGGTAGTACTGGTAGTACATATACTGAAGAATAATAATTTATTCAAATCATTTTTATGATTTGAATAAATTATTGGATGAGATGAGACGAGCCAAGCATTCACATTTATGCTCGCATTTACGACTTTTGGCAGACACCCTAATCTTGTCAGCATGTAGCGATGCTGGCGGTCTGCCACATAAGTGTGTGAACCCACTCACAGAGACACACTAGGAGCCTGTGAGTGGTATTTTATTGTACAGTTCCAAAGACAAAGTATAAGCCAAAACAAAACAAAAAAAATCCCAAGAAAGCAGAGTCCACAAAAATACGATCCAGAATCGCAGAGAGAAAACAAAAGTCGGCAAAACCGCAAACTGAAAGCACATGCTATAAAAACCAGCAAGAGGAAAAACTAAATACAACCTCAAAAGGAAATGTAACTGCGACTCCAAAGGAGAAAAAAAAAAAAGAAACATAGGTCTTAAGGAATCAGGGAAAAAATTTAAAACAGGGACAAACATGGGGAAAGACAGAGCATAAAAAAAAAAAATGAGAAAACACAGGAGTTATACATGAAAGAAAAAGAAAAGGCAGAAGACTAGGAGAGCCAATTATGAAAAAACACACAAACAGGATAAACAGGTATCAGGAAAGTCAATGAACGGGCAAGAGGTGAGCACAAGGGGAACTGTTAAGACACCACCAAAACAGTCCCAGATGAAAACAGATTGTGTTGATTGGGTAAACAACCAGACGCCATTTTGTGCTGAGAACTAAAACGCATGGTGGGCGTTACCTGGTAAATCCTCCGTAGCCTGACAAATCTAGTCTCTATCAAAACGTCTTCAGTAATTGAATGGTGTATGGGAATTTGGGAAGGTTGAAAATAATTTGTATCATGTAGAGGAGGTTTAATGAATAATTTGTAAAAATCTGTCTTTAATGATCACAAATTTTGCATGTTCATTTGTAAAGTATGTCCAATGGTATCATATTTTTCATGATAGCCAGAAGGCTTTATCTTTACATTACATGTGTGAAGGCTTTGTGACATACCTGAACAGACCACTCCAGCATCTTCTTTATGTCCACAGTCATGACCTTCTCTTACAGCAGGACACTCCCACAAGCTCCTCTCCTGTCCTGTACAGTTCAGTTCATCCATCAGAATGGGACCTTTACCCTGGCTATACGGTCCATTCTGCCCACTAACAGAGATCGCATATCCACAGCTGAGCTGAGCACAGACCACGTCTGCGTCCTGTTTATCCCACTCATCGTCACACACCGTGCCCCATTGTCCAGCACTCCACAGCTCCACCCGGCCAGCACACTTATGGCTACCTCCAGACAATCTGACTTTGTGGTTGCCTGCAGTAACAGATGTAAATCTTTTAATTTCCTTGTCCCAGAATTATACATTTAGTAGACAATTATGAATGCCCATATTTCAGAACTTACCGCAAATGACTTTGGAAAAGTTTAGGCAGTCATTTCGGACCACTGTGGAACAGTTCCACAAATAAGAGTTGTGGAAGACACAATCGGTTAGACAAGAACTGTTGGGTGAAGCTATTGTGTTGTTCTGGGCAAAGGCTTCACCACAGTTGAAGCTCTGACATATTTCATTGGACAGTCTGAGCACGGATTCCCTCGTCAGAATAACTGCTGATTTAGACGATAGAGTCATTATGTTCCAGGTGCAGGGATGATTTGTTGGGGTTACGTAAGGAGCATCTGGTGGAGATAATTTTAGCATTTATTATCTTCATGGTATGGAGGAGTATGAAGACAGCGGTGATATAAAATGAATATGAAGGATCTAAAAGACTTACCACAGACAACCTCTGACAGAATGCCACAGTCTGTACTATGAACCTCCGTACAGTTGATTAGTTGGTTATCGCTGTAGATGCAGCCTGTTAGACAGCTCGCATTTTTATGCACAGTGCTCGCATTTAGCTGGTGTACATGACCACAGCCGAGGGCCTGACAGATCCCATCGGCAAACGATGGCAGGAACTGCTTCGTGAAAATAGCCAAACTCTGATCTTTTTCTGAAGAGTTCAAAGCCCAGGAGCACGGCGTAGAAGCCTGGTGTATGGACAGCTTTCCTGAGAAAAAAAAAGGGAATGAAATAGTTGAAATTGTGTATAGTTACAAAACTAAAATCAGGTTGAATAAAATACTAGTTACGTAATAGAGAAAGTATTTGTTTATTATTTAGAAAACCACCAAGTCATTAATATCATTGACCTTCCTGAGTCCCTGATCAGTTAAAAATAAAAAAAAATCAACCAATCAAATTCATTAAACAATGCAAAATCAGCAAAATAATCCACAAGCGTTATTTCTAGAAATACTTATGTTCCTATATTATTTCTTTAAATTATAACATTTCCTTTGTTTTAGTTTTATTACTTAAATATTACTTCTGTTTTGAGGTCAAATCTATTCAATCTAATAGACCTGAAATTACAAGTAAATTAAAACCTTATTAAAGATACAAAAGAATGCATTTGCAAAATTATAATAATAATTATATCACACACACACATATTTAAATAAGTCTGCATTATAATTAATCTTATCACACTAAATATTCAGTTTATAATACATACCGCATATCCATAAGTTCTTTATAGAGCATGAAACGGTCTTAAGTAATATTATAAAGTTTTACTGACAAGTTTTATGGTTTTTATGTTTCCTGCTCTATATCAGAGATGCCCAATCTATTTCCTGTGAAAGGCCAAAAATCTGAGTTGATCCGAAAGACCGTGCGTCGAAAGAAAATGTTGCATTATAATAAACTGTATTATATTATAAAATTGGTGTCATGATTCCTCTTATTTATGATTTTATAACATTTATTAACAAATAAACAGAACAAATTACTTTGTGATTTGTTTATCTAATGCAGTCTTTCAGTAAAACTTATAGTACAGTGAAAACATAGAAACAATCCCATTTATAGTACATTGGAGTTCAATGCCTAATACAGCTATTCAAGCTATAAGAAGTAATAGACATATGTTTGTAATATCAGTGACCTTTAAAAATAGACATAAAACTGCTTTTATTTTTATTACATTTTTTAAAGTAAATTAAAATTTACTTACATTTTTCTTTTTTGCAGTTTAAAACTAAAAATAAATATTGTATATTAAATGGTAAATTAGAAATTAAGTTGGTGACAAATATTTTTCCCCTTTTTTCTTATACTTGGCATGGCGAGTCAATGCAAAGATCATCCTGTGCCATTTTTGGCCCACAGGCCCTAGTTTGGGCAACTTTACTCAATATAGTATAGTGACGAATGGAAGAATGTGACACACTTTGTGTGCCATCTTTTGAACTGAACATCAGAACAAATAAGTATTTGATTCAAATGCTAATTTATATCATAAAAAATCAATAAAGGGAGTTTAGCAATGCGGGGCATCTTTAGGAAATCCAGTGATGATAAATAGAATTTCTGAACATGAAAGACTTTATCAGAACCAGGAAACACTTTGTTTGTACACTTAATGCATGGATATGTACCAGGGTGAGATTGGTTGCTGTAGACTTTTAATATACAACAAGTGCTGAACGTTAACTTGCAAAACACTGATCACAGTGGCACAAAACAGCCCACAGACCAAGAGGCAGATTGTAAAAGAGATGCTCTTATAAGCATAATTAAAAGTCTACCTAATTAATGTGCAATCACTTTTAATTTTTAATTGCATTTTCACGTGCCGACAGCTCAAACTCGTTTTTAAATCCATGCTACACTGTATTCAGTGAAGCGTCGATGATGCCTATAATTTGCCTTGCTGCTTTTGACAAAAAGGTTACGAGGGAAGTGCGATTGCACCTGCAGCTCATCAAAAAACGCATCTCTACACCACAACAACACCCCACATCCTGTCACATCCTGCATTACTTATCACTCAGTGAGAAACAATATTCAACAACAGTGCACTGAAATGCAATTTATATAAACAACTTTATCTTACAATGAGCAGCCTGCAGACAGTTTTTCTCTCCAAATATTCAGCTGAAATACTTTGCCATGCCTCTTGTAAAACTTGCTAAAGTTGTTCTTTGCTAGTTGGACATTTCTTTCAGCCTATGTCATCCAGTTCATCACAGAAGAGGTCAATAGGATTTAGGTGCAGTGACTGGAAAGGTCATAGCATGATAGATAACACTCCAACCAATTGCTTTCTTTCTAAATGACACTTACAGTGCTTGGATATATACTTCAGATCATTGTCTTTCTGTATGGCGAAGTTCCAATTAGCTGGAATCCTGACAGAATTGCATGGTGTTGAATATGGAATGGTAGCCATGTTGGAATAAATCTCAATCTCCAAACTTTCCTTCTCTAAATTAACCCAAAACCATAAAGCTTCCACCTCCATGTTTGACTATGAGTCTGTAGTCTGCTGACATCCTCTCTCTTATTCTCCATCTTACAAGTTTTTCTGCAGAAAATGTACTATCTTTTAGTCATTCTCTGTCGCTATTTTGTGTTTTGCCTTTTACCTAGTTTGTTGCATATAAACAAAAGAAACATGCATGCTAAATTTGACTTAAAGTCTTTATTTTCATAAGAATATCATGTTTTAAAATCAATTAGAATATCCTGAGTTTTTATCATTCCATACCTATGAAATCTATCACTATGTATCTATGAACTGCTTATAAAAAGAATTCAGTTTAGATTTTAATCTGTCACGGTTTTTAACATGTAGTCAGACTATTTTTAGATGCATGCCTAGATAATTCCCACATTACATGTGTGTTTCGGCCACTTTTGGCAAAAGCAAGACCACATTTACACCACCTTTCTAACCACTGGGCTACATGTTTCTCTCAAAATAGGGCACATAATTTATAATAAACAAACTCTTCAGGAACATGTCAACAATTATGTGATTAAGTGTGTTGAACGAGTGAAAACAGAACATTATGTTGATGATACAAGGATTGTAAATTATATCATTGTATTATATTTAAAGAAGAAAATAAAAAATGCTGTCTTGAAACATGATCAAACACTCCAATTAGCTGTTTATTAAAATGAAAAATAGAACTTGTCTTAGTTTTTTCATATGGTTCTAACATCTCCATCAGCATAATTACACTGGTGATACTCTTTAGTCCCTGACCTTGTGAGGTAACAAGAGGATGTGTCAATGATAGTGACTAGAGCGCATGTCCTCGTGGACAATGGCTTCTCCAAAATACAGTGTGTATGTGCAAATAGCTTCAAATGCATAAAAGAAATTTGAAAACACTGGAACATTTGTGTGAAATTGCGCAATAGAATGAACTCTCAGTCAATAGAAATTAGATTTTCAGTAGCATTATTTGCAATTCCTTGCAAATACACTTTCACATAGATAGGAATAATTAAGATGACTAGAAACACACAATTACAAAATAAAATTCATTTGACTATCAATTTAAATATGTGATGACAAAAAAAACATCAAAGGCAGATACAAAAAAGCTTTGAGTGTAGGAAATAAAAAAAAAGACATGAACAATGGAAACAAAATAACATTTAATTTGATTATTTTTTTGTTAGAAACATTACCAAAGATCACAACATTTCATTTAGTTACACATGACATAGATAATGCATGAAGCACAAACCTTGAGTGAGAACTAGAGCCTGTAGCACCACGAGGATCTTAAAGACCTCCATTTTCAGTAAATGTGGGAGCAGACTTCACTCCTTTGAACAAAAAGAGTCATGACTGAGAATAAGATGAAGGTAAAATGAAAACAGAGATAACAATCTCCTCTCCTATGTTTAAGAAGGAAGCTGCCACCCCCCCTTTCATTCTCGTAAATGTCATGTGAGGACGCAATAGTGGTATTAACAGTAAATGTTAATTGGATTATACAGTAAAATTAGTGGCACACTGCGTAAAATACATTAAAATAAATTACAAATATTCATTCATTAAGGACAATGTACATATTACTAAGGGGTGAAAAAAGTATTTTAAGCTATTATATAAGACTTTTTATAGCTGTAACTTTAAAATAAGAGTTATCAAAAGGCTAAATAAAAGGTTTTAAAGATTTGTACATGATTTGTGAACATCCTATTCCACATTTGCTGTTATATTAAACCCCACTCAACCTTCATACCCATACCTTTTTATAAAAAAAGACAGACATTTCTATAATCCTGTTTTAACTTTGTCAGTATGGGGTAATATAAATGATATTATAATATGATGAATAATAATGAAATATAATGTATTATGTGTGCATTGGCTTTACCGTTTTTGACATAATGAACAGGCTGTCATCACATTAAAAACAATACAAAATATAAATACATAAACATATGTAATATTGAATAAAAGGTGTTTTTAGAATTTAGTGGCATGCAAAAAACTGTCTAGTTTCAAAACACAATTTATATGAATAGTTATATTTCATTTAATTTCCAGTATTCATTGTGGCATGAATTCGGAGAAAGTATTCAGAAGGTGTATTTAATCTAAGTATTATTACTTATTTTTATTATTACCACTATTATTATTATAGTCATCATCATATTGAAGAGTTTCCGAAACCAGAAGACGATACTGTGCACAATCAGAGAGATAAAGGTAGTGAGTGCTAGAAGTCACTGGAGATGATGAGAAATGTGTCTAATCATGTGTCATCGAGTGTCAGCTTGAACCATTACGGCTGATTCATTATTAGTTACATTTTTCAGATCCTGCTGGTAAAGTATAGAGTGACAAAGAGCATTTTAGTATGCAGTGAGAAAGTTACTCTGTTATTATTAAATATTCTGGGAGGATCTGTTGAGACAACCTATAAAAGCTATAATTTGGTAACAGTTTTGATATGTGGGTCATTTGATAACCTTCTAAGTGTGTATTTGAGGAGGTAAATATATAAAATTTTTAAAACACAGGATGCTGTAAAATCAATCAGCTCACACATAATATTAACTGTGAAGGAACTGAATAGTACTGAAAAATATCGTTCCTCCAAATATCAAACTCTTATCTTATTTCTTGGATTTTACTTTAGGCCCTTTAACTTTACCGTGAGCTTCTTAAATCCAAATGTAGATTTGTAGAATTCTTCCCCTTACAATTAAACTTTACAATCAGGCCCAACACTTTTTCAGATTCGCTGTTGTGCCAATGAGATGTAATTATATCTTACACTGCCATCTAGTGGTTATCTATGATTCTACAACATTAATGAAGACAATTAAGTCTAACCTTCGAACTTACAAACTTAAAAATGAAGTTCTCTAAATTTCACCATGGTTTGGTTTCGTTCTCAGCCTAAGTTTTTACTTGGGAACTTATTTTTAATTGTTTTATCTTATTTTAGTTAAAGAAACTGTCACTTTTTCCCTCTCTCCCTCTCTCTCTTTCTTTCTCTCTCTATATATATATATATATATATATATATATATATACTTAAAGGATGGTGATCAGTATGGATTAATGTCCTGTATTTTGTTACTAATTTAACATATAGCAGTACATATTTTAGCAAAACAAAGCAATTTGTAGAACCGTAATGTAATGTATAAACCTTGAAACACCAAAACACAAGAAACATTCGCTCTAACACAGAGACATCTGAACTCTTTACTCTGTACACTTCTATATATTTTTAAGTCGTATCACTATCGTTATTGTAAGATCAAAAAATCGTAAGTCAATCCATCGTTACTCTGGGACTCTCTCTCTCTCTCTCTCTCTCTCTCTTTCTATACATATATATAAACATTAAGTTCATTTAATTTACAATTTGTTAATTGTTCAATAATTACAATAATTATGATCTGTGTATGTATTATATGTGTATTATAATTTTTACTACCCACTAGACAAAATAATGTAAAGAGATAATGTACACACACACACATATGAGAACAATAATTATTTTTGCTAACGAGTTGCTTCTAAAGGTAGTTTACATGTGACATGTCATGTATAATAAAAAAAAAAACAGCTTCTTGTAAAATAAGGAAAGAATTACACCAAGAAGGTTAAATCATTAATTATATGTACAAATTCCTCTAATAGTGTCTGCTTACTTACCAAAAGCTATGTGCTGAATTTCACTCTTACACCAAATGTCCTGCTTCCTTATTCTTCGTCTAGTTTCCTTTCTTTCTCTTTGAACTTCCTAAAAAATTTTTTTTTTTTTTTTACCACTGATCAGACCATACTTTCTGTTCCCTGTAACAGGTGGGAGAGGTATTCTGTATGCAGAGGGCTTTATTTATAAAATTAATGATTGCAGGGAATTGGAGGATTACAGAAGTGTACGATTATGACAGAAAGCTACTAAAGTAACACTGTCACGTCAGTGTCATTGATGGTGGTTCAGTGGTGAACAGAGCAACGGGGAACTGATAACGTGTTCCCAACAACAGGTGAGCTGGATAAAGTGTAATTAACAAACCCTATGTACTTCAAGATCACTGTACATATTATTTACCTTAAAGCATATCCATTTAATAACTTTACCTTTGTTACACAATAGTTTGTAATTCTAAATTATCTATCATATTATTGAGCCATCTAAATGTGCATCTCACCCATATCTCCTATAGTTTATGAATGATGAACATTCACACAACCCCTGAACGACCTAAACACATTCAACCCTATTAAATATATGAAATATTCCACAAGGCACATGTTCAACTGAAAGTTACTGTTCCTGTATTACCTGAAGATCACTTTAAGAATATTATATTTATTCAGGTTTTTCTTTATTTTCAGTGTCCTGATAGGGACTAACCAAATTATAGTTAGAAATCAATGTACTGATTTTAAAAGTCTCATGTTTTCATACCCTCCTGAGATCAGCAGCATACTAGACAGGCTGGTGTTTCTATGTAACAACACTCAGCCTTGTTCCTCAAACGCACAATAGTGAACTAAATGTGGTCACTGATTATAAATGAAACCATTTTTCTTTAGTTTTTCTTTCCATTTCTTTCTATCTCTCTCTATGCGTTCGCAGCATCACTCGCTTCCTTTTGTAAGTTTCTTCCACGTGCCCTGCGAGTTTGTTTACGTTCCCAGAGTTCCGCACGTGGCCCCAGAAACGCGCTTTCTCATTGGTAAAGCCAGAGCCAAGACACGCCTCTTATTTACTATTCATTTGACTTCTACGGGTAAAACCCCTCCCACTTGCTCCCTGCTCATGGATTGGTCAGTTCGACTTTAGCTCCTCCTACTACGGAAGTATGAAGGACACCAGGAAAGTGTTTGGAATAAATGAATATAATGATCTTTTTAATGGTTGTATTTTGAATGAAGCAGAGAAGTCTCAAGTGTTTACGACGCAGTTTATTAGACTGGGACGGACATCTTAAAAAAAAACATAAACGAATTATAATAATAATAAGAGTTATAATAAATACATAATAACACTATCGCTTTGTTGAAAGGGTTCTCCCGCGGGAAAAAAAATCATTTCAAAGTTCCTGAAGTCAATCACGCAATTAAATTTTATACAGAACGGGATATATCACGTGTTATAAACCTGTTATTCACGTTTATAACGCTCGGATTTGCGGTATAGGCCTGTTGAAAAGTAAATATAAGCGCGGGACTGCACATGCGCAATAGAAACAAAGCGACTCCCCGTATATAAAGTGTTGGCGCCGGCGCGAGAGCTTCAGTCCACTTCAAAACCCTGCGCCAAAAAATAAAGAGGTAAGGATTAGGAAGTCTACTTCTGCTATTCTTCTTCTTGATCAAACTAATGCTTAAAATAATCCTATTTCTGGAATAGATCTGTACCTGCGCGCCTTTTCTATCTCTCTTCTATCTATATACTGTATATATGAATGTAATGCAAACCGAGTTGTGTCCCTAATGTGTCTCCTGGTCTTGCTTTTTTAGCAGGCTGATAAACATAAGCTAGCAAGCCAACGAGCTCTAATTTAAAGCTTTTCATGCAACATTAAAAGCGTGCATGCATTTCTATAAAAGGCAAATAAAACACCGGGGAAGTTGGATTGATTGTTTTCAGATGCACTGCACGAGACTGGGATGGATTAAACAGGGAATAAATAATCCAAGACAAGAGAGTTGCATGCGCATTTTAATGTGTTGCATGCAGAATTCAGGGTGATCCGCTTGTGGATCTTGTAAACTGAGCAGATCCGGGCTGTAGTTTTGTGTGTTCCGTGTTGAAGAACTGCTTCCTGTGAAGGTCTGCGTTTTGGCGCGCAGTTTCCTGCGGGAAATTGCTTTCAAACTTCTGATCCGGTTCCTCTAACTCACTAAAACTGGACTCAGAACACCACTGATATTCCACAGCTAAGCCCTAATGTGGGTCCACAGGATCCAGATGGATCTGGAGTGTGAATATTAGGGTTTAGATGGCGCGCGCTGCTTTGCTATTGTTCCCAACCTGATCTCACATGAATGCACATTCATTAGTGTTTCGTTTTTTTTTTCCCTTCCAAAGAAACCGGGAAAAACACTACAACTCAATCAATATCCAGCAATAATGAACAGACAAAGGTAAGAAAAATAAGATCTGTTAACCCATATTGCTGTGCAGTTGATAAGAAATGTGTTTCTGAGGCTCTCCAACCTTGTGCTTGTGTAGTGGACGCCTTCAAGCTAGAAATAAAAATGGAGCCACCCATCAGGACAAGATAGCAAAAATCAAGAAGGAGGTTCGGACACTTTTATTCTTTTCGCTTTATTTTTATCGACTTCAATCATTGTTTTTGACGCATCAAACCCACCCCACTTCTTTATGTTACAGCAACCCAAAAGGAAGAAAGCCCGGTCCAAAAGGCAAACTGGTAAAGCTCAGGTAGGTTCCTGATGATAACATGCTGAAAACATCTCCTCATTAGGATCAGTCCCACGGTTGCCTTGTCCGAGACAAATATTCAACCCAGAAACATAAAAACAAGGCCTAAAATGTTGGTCCAAAAAATGACTACCCTACATGAATATGGGACACAGTGGCTTCTGTATGTCTGTATTCGGCTCCGCTATGGGTCAGCACCGTGTCCAGGGTCTTCCTCGTCTTGTAGTGCCTTACTACAATCATGATCAGTGTTAAAAACATTTTTTGAATATATTTTTTTTCATGTACTTCATATTTTTGCTGTATTTAGATCATATTTTAAACTGATACCTTTATCATTTTAGAAACTGTGTGCTCAAGAGGGAACATCTAAAGCTGACGTTATAATTGAGAGCCCTATGGATGGGGTTCATAATGCATTTGATCAGCCATGCTTGTCGCAATGTTCTAGACCATCTCCTCTGCCTCGACTCAGGTTGGTTCCAACACTACATCTTGGTTGTGTATTTATTTGTTTGTATATACAGTACAGACCAAAGGTTTTCTTTATTTTCATGACTATGAAAATTGTAGATTCACACTGAAGGCATCAAAACTATGAATTAACACATGTGGAATTATATATGGAATTATATACATAACAAAAAAGTGTAAAACAACTGAAAAATGTCATATTCTAGTTTCTTCAACGTAGCCACCTTTTGCTTTGATTACTGCTTTGCACACTCTTGGCATTCTCTTGATTCGCTTCAAGAGGTAGTCACCTGAAATGGTGTTCTAACAGTCTTGAAGGAGTTCCCCGAGAGATGCTTGGCACTTGTTGGCCCTTTTGCCTTCACTCTGCGGTCCAGCTCACACCTAAACCATCTTGATTGGGTTCAGGTCCGGTGACTGTGGAGGCCAGGTCATCTGGCGCAGCACTCCATCACTCTCCTTCTTGGTCAAATAGCCCTTGATGCCTTTAGTGTGACTCTACAATTTTCATAGTCATGAAAATAAAGAAAACTCTTTGAATGAGAAGGTGTGTCCAAACTTTTGGTCTGTACTGTATAGTATAGTATAGTATAGTATAGTATAGATAGATAGATAGATAGATAGATAGATAGATAGATAGATAGATAGATAGGTAGATAGATAGGTAGATAGGTAGGTGTGTTTATATAGAGAGAGATAGGTAGATAGTAATTATTGGAATCCCTATCAATTTACATGTGTGAAAATGTATCTGAAGTATATTCCCACTGACATTTGTCAGTACACCTGGGTGACTATGAACTGGAAATTGTTCAACCATGAAATCCTGTTTCACAGGGGTATAAATATGAGGCAACACAGGCCAAAGTTTCTTTTAGTCATTCATCACAATTTGTAAGACCAAAGAACACAGCTGTGGTGTGTGGCACAATGTTGTCAAGCTTCACAAAATGAAAAGTTAGCAAAAACATTGAACAAGCCTTTTTTTTCCACCGACATTTTGAACAAAAGATCAAAACAATAATGGTTTAAAAATATTTATGTGCTGTTTTATAGACTATCGCTTTCACTAAAAATAAGCTGTCGGTTGACTTTGGACTTACGTGACGTGCCGTGATGTCACCATGACAGATTGTCGAAACAGTTTAATCTGACATGTGTACACCCACACATGTGCAAACAAATTGTCTTTATCAATAAATCAAATGAATAAAGCAAATGTACATGTTTCTAACAAGCTGACGTATAATACAAAACAGGATGGCTGAGAAAATCGAAAGCTACTTTAGCATTTATTCCATAAACATAGTAGAAAAGGTATAAAATAAAGAAATCAGATATTTTATTAACTCATAGAGACACAAAAGTTCTTTAGAATTAAATAACATCAGAAGGATTAGATGTAAATGCGTTTATTATTTTAATGTCATTTAAAATAATAGAAACACACTCAGTGTTATTACGGCATGCTTATTCATTGTAGATTGACATCATTTACAAAGTCACAAGAATGGATTTTTCTTTTGGTGTTGCTCTTATGACCATATTATGCTGCAAATAGAGTTTTTTCCTCGTTTATTTATCTCAAACTCGTTTTTTTTTTTTTGCTTTTGCTCTTGTAGCTGGGGGAATTCGGAGGATGTGTGGGTTAAGATGCTGAGTAAGGAGATAAAGTATAAGCACAGTAATACTTGCTTGGAGAGACATCCAAGACTCCAGCCCAAGATGAGGACAGTTCTACTCGACTGGCTCCTAGAGGTAAGCATGCTATAAATATCCCAATTTTGTTAAAAGAATGAATTTATAGAATCTGTTGACACTCTCATAACTTCCTGTGTGTACTTTTTAGTTGAACTCCATTGACTGAATTGTACACTAGGTATTTTGGTTAATTTGTTGCCGGAGCACCTTTCGTGACAATACAGGAGGGGAAAAAATACTCAAATCTGACACACACATAATACTGTAGTGGCAAGTTATCTGTTATGCTCAGTGATTTCTAGTCCTCCATTTAGTTTTCACTTACCTGACATCGACTGTCAGGCAAAAGCAGGGTTGACAGCGCATTGTAAGACTGTTGAGAATGAAAGCAGCCTGATCACACGGTCACACTACACTTTTGGCTTCTTTGACGCATGTTCAAAGCATTTGCACAGTGGATGACGGAAAATAGGACGCTGCACTGCTATAATCATTGTTTCTTCATCCTATATTTTCTGCCACAATATTTTTTAGATAAATAAAAAGTATAAAAGGTGAAGGCTTGAAAGGTGTGTTAAATAGCGGAAGCGCATCCCTGAACGCAACAAAGAAAAGAGTCCATTGTTTGGATGGCTGAGGTCCTTCACAATCTTCCTGGCCCTGGTCTTGTGCTGTAGATGTCCTGCAGGTTAGGATTGCTCGGTGTAGATGGTATGTTCAGCTGACCGCATTACCCTCTGGAGGGCTCGCCTGTCCTGCAGGCCTGAGAGAGAAGTTTTAAGTCCCCATCTCGGATGGTACAGACGCTGCCAGGCCTTCTTCACCAGGGTGTTGATGTGACAGGACCAAGACAGATCCTGTGTGATGTGAACACCTAGGTACCAGAAACTGTCCACTCTCTCCACTGGGGTCCTGTTGATGTTTAGCGGGTTGTATGACCGTTCCTGCTTCATGCTGAAGTCCACGTTTAACTCCTTAGTCTTACTGACGTTCAGGAGAAGGTTGTTCTCCTGGTACCATCTCTCCAGGTTTTTAACCTCCTGTAGGTAGGCCGTCTCGTTGTTGTTGGATATCAGGCCCACCACAACAGTGTCGTCAGCAAACTTGATGATGGTGGGGGAGTTGGAAGTGGCCACACAGTCATATGTGGACAGTGAGTACAGCAGAGGGCTCAGAACACAACCTTGGGGAGCTCCAGTGCTGAGGGTGAGGGTGGATGAGGTTTGTTTGTCCCCCTGTACGGCTTGTGGTCTGTCAGTCAGAAAGTTGGAGATTCATTGACACAGCGGCAGGCTGAGTTCCAGGACCTCTAACTTAGAGGTGCGCGTAGAGGGAATTATGGTGTTGAACGCTGAACTGTAGTCCACAAACAGCTTTTGCATAAAGAATGCATCTTTGCATAAAGAAGCGCATCAAAGCACACATTTTCGAGAAGAACGTTTGAAACAAGACCTGCTGTGGTTTATTAGCACCCGTACAATAAAACACATAAAGCTGACAGGAAGTTATGCCCATATCTACACCATCTACATTTGCCTCAGTGGTGTAGTTTCCTTTGAAAATATGCAGTCAGTAAATTAATAAAAATTCAATAAATTCATTTATGAAAATAGCAAGCCCTGAGAAATCTCATTTAATGAGTTACGTTTTTTCTTCCTTTTAGGTATGCGAGGCTTATCTGCTTCACAGACAGACGTTCTACCTGGCACAGGACTTCTTTGACAGATTCATGCTCACCCAAGACAACACGGAAAAGGAGCGTCTGCAGCTCATCGGCATCACGGCGCTCTTCATCGCTTCCAAAATCGAGGTAAAGACCGAGTTGGATTAGGAGAAACTTTAAACACTTTTTCGGTTGCTTCAAGAGGAATACAAATCTAAACCGTGCATTTTCAGGAAATTTATCCGCCCAAACTTACGGAGTTGGCCTATGTCACAGACGGCGCATGTCTTGAAGAAGAGATTCTACAAATGGAGCTCATTATGTTAAAGGTAGTGATTCTGACCTTTATGTTTATCATTCTACACAAAGCTGCACTGTGTGATGTGAAATACGTGCAATATCGTCTTACATTTTTACATTAAATACACTGGGCTTCTGCATGTTTGTGTGTTCTAAAAGGCATTAAATTGGGACCTATATCCTGAAACTGTTATTGCATGGATGAAGCTTTACATACAGATGGCCTCCGATTTCACGAACCTGCTGGTGCCACAGTTTTCTCAAGAGATGTACATCCAGATTACACAGGTAATAGACAGATTATTTTGAAGCTGTTGGCATTTATTACATTCCAACTAGTGTATACATGTGGGAGTCTGGAAAAAAACACTGAGTCACTTTAGTGAGATTCTTGAAAATATTTTTCACCAAAATGACCTTGTGTGGGCGGGTCGTGCCGGGTCATGAGCCAGGTTAGCAAACATGCTGGCTAAGAACAGTCACTCAGCGTTAATATTTTTAAAGCTTCATGGACTGAGTGGGATTTTCACCTCACACTGCATGTCAAAAGCCTCATCAAGACAAATTGTAACATACTCTATTTTGGCAAAAGCATTTGGACACCTGATTTTTCTAGCAATATGTGGCTCCTAAGATAACTTTTGCCACAAAGTTAAAGGCAAACAATTGTACAGGATGTCTTTGGATGCAAGAAATGTTTGAACTAGAAGACCCAAATCTGTTTCAGCATGACAATGCCCGGTGCAGAAAGCCAGATCCATGGAGATATGCTTTAAATGGTTTGGAGTGGAAGATCATGAGATCTTAGGCAGATCTTGGCCTGCCATGTAGCAAAAACCTATTGGACAACTTGGGGATGAATTGGAACACTGACTGCACTCCTGGTTTCCTTTACTAACTTTACTAAAACCCTTGTGGATGAATGAGCACAAATATCCTTAAACACAATCCAAAATCTATTGGAACATCTTCCCAGAAGAGTAAAGACTATTATCACAGCAAATCAGGACTAAATGTGCAATGGGATGTTCAAAAAACACATACCAATGTATGATTAATGTACGAAACCTTTGTCCAGATAATGTATGCCATTTCACTTTTGAAAGATTACATAATATATATATATATATATATAATATATAATATATAAAGTGTGTGTGTGTGTGAGTAAATGGTCTCTTATTATGTGAAATGTTTCTCCAAGATGCAACTCATAGTATATACATCTATATACTTTTACTGGGTTTTTAGACAGCTTTGTTTTTCTCTCAGCTTTTAGACTTGTGCATCCTCGATATCAACTCGCTGGAGTTTAAATATGGAGTGCTTGCTGCAGCTGCCTTTTGCCACTTTAAATCTTTTGAAGTCGTACAGAAAGTATCGGGTAAGAAAAACGTCTGGATTTTAGGATCATTTGCATTTTTATGAATCAGTGACATTTCTAATGTTACACAAATTGTAACCCAGGTGGTCCTCTAAGTCTATCAGCTTCACAGGGTGCTGGGAGTTCGGGACTTTCCCCATGAATCTATGAGTTTTTGAAACCGTAGTTTTTTAAACTGTAGTCAGTTTTTTTTTTTTTTAAGACAGAAACTGATCCAGATGCTTTCCAAAAATATCATTTCATGTCATACTTTCTTTTTTTTAAGACAGAAACTGATCCAGATGCTTTCCAAAAATATCATTTCATGTCATACTTTCTCATTGCAGTTTTTCTTTAGTTCATTAAGATTTATCTGTGATGCATGTTTAAATCACATGGTCACATTTACAAGTAAGTTTAGTTCTATAAAAATACTTAAGTAAGAATTTATAACGTTTGTTCCTGTGGCAGGTTTGAGCTGGGAGGCCATCGAGAGCTGTGTAAACTGGATGGCTCCGTTTGTAGAGACCATGATGGGCTACGAGAGCGCAAAGTTAAAAAACTTCACTAAAGTCTCTTCTGAGGACCAACACAATATTCAGACCCACATCGACTACCTCTCCATGCTGGTGAGTTATAAAATAAAAATATTTTTTTTCTACCCTAGCACTGGTGTAACAAGTATATTCATTCTGCTCGTGTTCTGGTAGAAATTTGTGTAGTTTTGATTTATTTAATAATTAATAAAATTATAATTTAACACAAATCGTTGAGGAAAATATCTGATTATAGCTACAATACATATGCATCAAGTATGTGATGTCTACAAAAAGTCTTTATTATTATTTTTAGACATTTTTTTTTAGATAATTTAAATACAATATTTAAATTGCCACAAATTATAACAAAGGATTAAGTTTGAGGTATAAATTTGTATGTCTATCAAATCAAATCTGCTTCCAGTTAGTTTTTAATTATAAAAAAGTTTACATAATTAACAACAAATACTATATTATTAAATACACAATAAATAATACATTTATAATTAATATTTTTTTGGGGGGGGATAAAATTTTTCTTAAGATATGGCATTTAAACACGATATTATACACTTGATGTTATACAAGTGAACATTTATAATAGCGTATAAATATATCGGCTCATCGCCCAGACTAATACGACACGATTATAGAATGTATTGCACCAATCACTCAACTGTCATCTGTTTGTTTTGACAGCATGAAGCGCAGCAAAAACGGACTCTACAGACACATGGGGTGTTTCCCCCCACACCACCGAGCAGTGCGGAGAAGTCCAGCACACACTGAGCGATCAGTGCTGCGATCGGCCATCGCTTCTCTCTTCCCTACAGCTTAAAGCTACTGTAACCCGAGCTGAACCAGCCTTCATTACATAGTGACTGGGAGATTAATATATGGTATAATGTGAATAGGAAGGTTGACATTTGTTCGATCTGCATTCCATTTCACCTAAAAAAAAAAAAAAAAAAAAATTTCCCCCAAAAAAAAAAAAAAAAAAAGAAAAGAAAAGAAAGAAAGGAAAAAAAAAAAGAAACATTTACTATAGATATACACAGAGCACATCCTCAGGGATTTTATCTGTATGACTGTAAAAAGAAAAAAAAGAAAATGTGTTTTGAAAAAAACAGTGTCCCCCTGGAAGATTGAACAATTATTGTCCCTCTTTGCATTACCGTTAATTTCCACATAATTAATGTAATGTGCAATATTCCATTTTATGTACCTACTAGTCAATTGTAATGATACTAAAAAAAAAAAGAAAAAAAGTCTTAAGTCTTAAAGTCTTAAAATGCATTATATGGGTAAAAGTTTGTGGACACCTGACCATAAAGATTGGTCCTCCACTCTTCTGGGAAGATGTTGCACTAGTTTTTTGTAGTGTACTTGTGGAAAATTCACTGGAAACATCCGAAAGGTGTTAAGTAAGGCTGAGATCAGAGCCCTAATGCAGGCCACCACCAAGATCTTTCACTCCAATTCATGTAAAGTATATTTTCATGGAGCTTGTGTCAAGCCGAAACACGGTTGGGTCTCCTAGTTTAATTGAAGGAAATATTTAATGCTGCCCTACCCAAAAAGACCCCATGTAATTGTGTGCCTCTAAATCTGTGGTAATAGTTTGAGGAAGATCCATGTACAGCTAGAAAAGTCAGGTGTCTCAATACGTTTCTGTATATAGTGTGTGATGTATCATTTGAAAGTTTGTCAGAGGAACATCTGTAAACTGGATTTTTTTTTTATTATTATTATTAAGTTATGTGCAGTTTTTGATGAACTTGTCCAGAATGAACCTATTTTAACATCTTTGTTATTCGTAATTTATAATTGTTATCCACAAGTCCAAATTAGCAACTGAAGATCTGAAATTAGTTGAACAGGATCCATTATCACAATGTTTTTGATGTAGTGCTTGTCCTGGTGTTTCTTGGCACTGTGGAGTTTAGCTTTATAAAGCAACAGGCTTTTAGTGTGTGTGTGTATTATATATCTTTTTTTGTGTGCGTGTGTGAATATGGATATATTTTGATCATAGATCAATAGTGTATATATTTGTAAAAGAAATCTACTGAAAAATGTACTGGTTTGTTACAGAATGTATTTATTTTTGTTGTAAAAAAAAAAAAATTGTGTATTATATATCTTTTTTTTTGTGTGTGTGCGTGTGTGTGAATATGGATATATTTTGATCATAGATCAATAGTGTATATATTTGTAAAAGAAATCTACTGAAAAATGTACTGGTTTGTTACAGAATGTATTTATTTTTATTGTAAAAAAAAAAAAAAAATGTATTTTTTTGTGAATTTGCTTTAAAAGTAAAGTTTGGCCATGGCCTGAAGAAAGTTCTTCTTTCTCTTCTGAGCAGCGAGCTGCAAAACTTCCTCTGGGTTACTGGAGTTGAGCTCTGTCTGGCCGATAGCCTTAATCTGTTTAAATCATAAATCATAAATTATATATACACACAGTATCTCACAAAAGTGAGTACACCCCTCATGTCTTAGGAACCATTTTAGTATATTTTCTTAATGAACAGTAGTTTCGAAATGAAACTTGGATATATTTTAGAGCGTTCAATGTGTAGCTTGTATAGCGGATTTACTTTCATCCTAAAATAACTCAACATACAGCAATTATTGTTTTAATAACTGGCAAAAAAGTGAGTGAGTACGCCCTCAGTGATAACAGCTGTACGTCGTGTAACCATGTAAAGCCACATGTCCTATTTATCATGTTCATGTTTTTGTCTGCTTAACAGGACCATACAAATTTTGTATCTTGTATTAGAGCGGTTAAAATTAGGTGCGTTGAGTCCAATTCTCTCATACTGACCACTGAATGTTCAACATGGCACCTCATGGCAAAGAACTCTGAGGATTTGAGAATTAGAATTGTTGGCTGAGAAGATCAGTAACACCCTGAAACAAAGTTAGGGTATAGTGGTCAGGCTCATACAGAGGTTTTCCAAGATGGGTTCCACTCAGAAAAGACCTCACAAGGGTCCATAAAAGAAGTTGAGTCCTTGTGCTGTGCGTCAGGTGCTGAAGCTGCTCCAAAAAACAGACGAATGCAACATTGCTTTACAGGTTGCAGAAGGTACACTTGTAAAGGCGGTTTGTTGCCAGCTATTTTGGTAATAATGGCTGTAGGTTATATTAAGAGGTAAATCTGTACTCTAAAATATATCCAAGTTTAATTTCTATAGTATTGTCCCTTGAGAAGATTATATATAATATAATATATACATTATATATAATCATTTTAGTAATTACACATTACAGAATATAAACACATACAGTTTCTGTCACATTGGAAACAGTCAAAGGTTTTTGAGAGACACAGGCATGTTCCTTTTGTTTCTATGCAACCAACTATGTAATTTAATGGGATGATAAAATTTAAGTTGACCAAACTAATATATAAACGTAAAGATATTCAACTTTAGTTTCACCGAAAAAAACCTTCCTTTACATAACAATATAAGAATGACCGCTTCAGGTCATTGGTTTGTATGCTGAAGTTGGTTCAACAGTCCAGATGGAATTCATGGTGGAATGATAGAAATGTTGGTTCATTATTCCTTTCATCCGGAATAAGTGTCCAATCTTTCCTGTTCTAAAACAACCCCAAACCATTAAGCTTTAAACTCCATGTAAGCGTCCTCTAGTAAATGCATTTTAACTAGTTTGTTGCTTTAAAACAATATAAACAGTATATCATACATACATACATACTTAAATGTCAGTATTTCTGCCAAAAAAATAAAAAATTGAAAAAAAAAAACTGCCACATCAAGTCTACTGTATAATAATGTAAAAAAACAGATTTAACTAACAGCCTCATTTTGCACTGCTCGTAGATATGCATTTATAAAATACTTACAGCAACTTGTCTTTTCTCAATCTCCCCACGTTTGTTATGAATATCTACAATGGAGTAGAGTTAAGGCTTCAGAAATGAATCAACACTGAAACCACATTGGTTTTTGTGAGGACACGGACACTCGGTCCTCACAAAACAAATAAACACCCAAACAAGTTTCTGAAAGGATACGGGTCAAATACTCCAGAATGGTCACGTCCCAGATGTAATCGTAAAATGAATCCATGGAATCATGACTTAATAAAAAAAAATAAAAAATTATTATATTACGCACATACTGGATAGCATGATACCACAAAGCTTTTTTGTTTGCCTTTATACCTGTTCTGCTCCTGGAGAGCTTTAAATGCAGTCATATAATCGACTTCCCTCAGAAACTGGCAGAGAACAGCGACCTACATAAACAACCATAGTGTTACATACATGCTTCCTGTTTATACACATCTTTAATCAAGTAATATTGGGTGCACTTACCTGAGTGTGGCAGTTTAGCAAAGAGCAACACTTAATCATTCTCTTCAGGACCTGTTAAAATATGTGTTACAAAGCTTTTAGAAAAATGATAGTAATAATAACAGCTATAATTAGAGCAGTAAATCCAGCTAATTCCCAGCTTTATGCACTATATTAACAAAAGTTCCTGGACATTTGACCATAAGATCTGCTTTCTGGACATCCCAGGTTGCATTATACAGTACAGGAGCAGCCTTTAGAGGCTTCACTGATTTCATGAGCTGGTAATTTAAAGTATTTAATTTTTTTATTATTATTATTATTATTCATTTCAGTTTAAATGTATAGCTTTTTGACCTCTAGTAACAGTAACCCCACATTTAACAGGGCATCATCACACTTGATTAATTACTTTCTATAGCAGCATCCCACAATGTGTTTCATTACATAATCTAAAGAAGAACACAATAATAATATAAGCAGTAGGTGACATCATGATCATCAGGTTGTACCTGGTCAGTGTAGA
This sequence comes from Silurus asotus, assembly GCA_024362625.1. Taxonomy (NCBI): domain Eukaryota; kingdom Metazoa; phylum Chordata; class Actinopteri; order Siluriformes; family Siluridae; genus Silurus; species Silurus asotus. The sequence goes on along the minus strand of MU553112.1, from coordinate 474,364 downwards.
CGTCAGGAGGTACAGGTTTGGTGAAGAAATCCGAGCACACGGTGCCTGCCTGTAGGTAGTAGTGCACAGCAGCTGAGTGCTGGTTCGTCACTGTTTGGAGAGAATTAGACATAAGAGAGCCAAAAGATTAGTTATAGACATGTGAGTTACTAGTGATTAGAGATATTTTGCATGTAAATGCTTTAGTATTTTTTTTCTTGAGTCAATCCACATTAATAAAAAGATTGACATTGAGATTGAAATGAAATATTTTCCTCAATCATAAAGTTGTTCCAGTCTTCTAGAACCAAAAACACACATTTTGGAATCTACTATTCTGCTAAATAGATAAAATTAGTTTCTGCATTGAATTGTGGGTAAACATAGACTATTTGGACAAATTTTGTAGACACCTGACTTTTCCAACCATATGTGGTTCTTCTCCAAACTGTTACCACAAACCTGGAGGCACACAACTATATAGGATGTCTTTGGATGTGGTAGCATGTTTCTCTTTGCTTGAACTAGGAGACCCAAACACTGTTCCAGCATGACAATGGCTCTGTGCACAAAGCCAACTCCATGGAGATATGGTGTACATGGGTTGGAGTGGTAGATCTTGAGTGGTCTGCTATAGAGATCTGATCTCAACCTCATCAAACACCTTTGAGATTAATTGAAACGCTGACTGCACCCTTGGCTTTCTCCTTACCTACATCAGTACATGACTTTACTAACACTCTTGTACCTGTATGAGCACAAATCTCCACAATCACACTCCAAAATCTAGTGGAACATCTGTCCAGAAGAATAGGGACTAAATGTGGAATGGAATGGTCAAAAAGCACATACAAATCCTATGGTCAGGTGTTTACAAACCTTAGTCCATATAGTGTAACTTGTGATAAATTTGATGTATTGTCTGTGTATAAATTGAATTGTGGTGTGAGATCCTGTAATAAATATTTCACACTTGAATGCTTTGTACAGTATGTAAGCATCACTGTGGTATTAAACTATCAAGTATCATCTATTCACTATAATGATGAAGCTGTAATTATTACAATAAATTCATATATTTTAAATATTTATTAAATCTTAATTTATTTGCTTTCAGTGCCTTTAACAGTTAAG
>MU553112.1:386108-458687 GCA_024362625.1 Silurus asotus | reverse complement strand
GAGAGAGAGAGAGAGAGAGAGAGAGAGACTCATTTCCAAACCATATCCTTACTTTAAGTTTACCCATAGTGCAGTGTGCAGAGGAGAACTACCCCAGCACGACCCCAGCACGACCCCAGAACTGCCCATGAGAGCACTGAGTGCTGAAATGAAGTAAGAGAGCAGTAACATCAGCTGAACACCAGCAGCTCCAACACTCACCAACTCACCGGATTTCCGCTCGATGAAGGAATAATGATGAGATTTGCTGAGGATTTATTTTGAAATAATAATAAAATATCATATAGAAATTTTAAATGAAATATTGTTCAAAAAATAATCACTCGTTTACTTCATCTTCCTCTTTCACCCAAACACCACAATGCAGGGTTGAAACAACGTAAGCTTTCACAGCGCCACACAGAGGACTGGAGGACAACACTGAGCACAGACAGACAGACAGACAGACAGACATAGATAGGAGTAAAAGTTGTGCATATAAATATATAGATCCTATTCCACATTTAGTTTCCATTTCCCATAGATCATTGGCCAGAAAATTTAATCAATAATAAATATTGTAAGTAATATTCTGAAACTTTACATTTTTGCATGAGTCAATTAGTAGTTAATATTGTATTAATTTGCTGCAGAGGTTGGGTTAATTTTTATTATTTATCCAAAAACAACATAATGGCTATTTATACTTCAACATCAATTCCAACTCAGGATGTTTGTATTGGTGGGGTGTTTTGGGTGCGGTGATGTAAAGTATTTGAGTAAATGTACTCTACTACTGAGTATCAAAAAGATCAGCAACTTATTCTCTCTACTCAACTATATTTATGATTCTATATATGTACTTTTTACTACACTATATTTTAATTGACAACGATTTACCAATTTTATTTTGCATCTCAGTTAAAGATGTCATTTTAGCAGTGCCGGCCTCATTTTCAGTCCAAAAAGAGCTGGAATTAACAAAACAAAACAAAAAAAACTTGAGAACTAGCTTGTGTTGAAATGAAATAAAAAAATTGTTGTCTCTGAGACTGAGAGGTGTATCAGCTATGAAAATTAGATTTTACTTTTTCTTAAATTATTTACATTATTTTTATTTGTCCATTGAATTTTTTGACCGCCTTGTTTGATCTTTGTTTTATTCTGGCATGTTGACGTTTCTAGACTAAGGTGTTGTTCTTGGCTGGGGTGTTTCATTTGGAGGATGAAGGAATATTTTAGGAAATAAAACCTCACAACCTCTCACTTTTGGCTTTTAAAAAAAGGCATCTTTGAGCCTACATTCAATATGATTCAAATACTCAAATACTGTTTGAATTAGATACTCTACGACTTTTAGTCAAGTCAACTCATATTTGAATTGCTGACTTTTAACTTGTAATGAAGTCGGTTTCACAGTGATGTATCTATACTTTTGATTAAGTATGATTTTCAGAGTTTTTTTCGGAGCAAAAAAATACTAAAACATGCCAGAGCACCTCACAGTGAACCTATGAATCAGTTGAGAAGATACATAAGCATCATCCTCATCAGGTAAGGTATTGGGCCTAATTAGTGACAGGTGGAACCAATCACCACTGGTCGCCTAGCTTTCTTAAATACATGGTTGGCCGGTAGGTGTTCAGTTCTTGCATGGTGTTAGAGTGGTTGGACCATGGCAGGGAAAGTAGCTGTGCTTTTGTTATATTGCCTGGAGTTGTTTTTGGTGCAAGTTTTTCAGGAGTCCTCTGCTTATGCTAACCAAAATAATGATGACTTCAGTGAAGGAACTGTGTCTGTGCAGTTTCTAGACTCACATCAGGAGCTCAGACAGCCTGAGAAATATGTTGTCTTGTGTGGCAAAGAGGCTTTCAAAATAATTTTACCCTCAGATCCTCTTATGGATGTGAAGGTTTTGGGTATGTATAACTATAGAGGGGAGGGCATACTTGGTGGTGGGGGAAAGGTTCTTAATAAAGAGTCTAATTTTGTTTTTCTGATCTTTTTGTCAGGCTCATCTATTCTTGATGTAACAAAAGAATGTGGCTACTCCCTGACCAATGAACAAGGCAACAATGTTCTCCATGTCCGCTTCTCTGGCTGTCATGTCACTGTTGAGGTGAGTGTTTGCATGCTAGGGTACATGTATTTGTACCAAGATGTGTTGGAACAGGAATGTTGGTTTGCTGTAGTCCTTTTGTGTGAAACATGGTTAAAATGTAAAATGAACTTGTCAGGTTTTTTTAAACTTAACATGCCCAGAAATGCCAGGGCTATAAAAAGAAAAGTTAGCACAATGTTTCCATGGCTCCTTGGTCTATACTGGAAATACAATTTGTAGTGTGTTGCATATGTGTGTGACTGCTGCCACTTTCTGTTCATTGCCAATGCTAGAGATATGGATAACAAGGGAGTGAATGAATTGAACCTGAAAGAAATGGACATTTTGTTAAAGTATGCTGCAACAAGTAGAACATGTCTTTAGAATATTAAATGTAAAACATGCAAATCTTTATTACCCAGGTTGGCTCTAACAAACTACTTAATTTTGTTTCCACTTAATTTATCAATTCATTTTGTGACAATTCAGTGTTGCTTTAATTTGATTGTATTTTAATATTTATAACATTTTATTTAAACAAGAAGCCTTTTTTTTTTATGGTTTTAAAAATGTAAACTCAAGTTAACAAGTGGTGTTTTATACTTCCATTGAATGCATTCTTTTAAGTGTTCTTTATTCCAATGTTCTCATATTTACTAATGTCTCCAGGATGGCAGATATACCCTACGACTGCTGTATGGCAATAACATGGGACCTGCCGAGGTTGCCACAGTGTCCTGCGACTCCAACTCTGGCATGGCATTGCAAAAACTCCGGGTGTCACGTTCAAATGACCAAGATGACTGTCCACCTGCTCCGATGCCTGCCTTGACACCATATCGAAAGCTCTCTCAGGAGTATACAAAAGGAGGTGAGCTACATTACAGGTGTCGAGCAAATCCACAGGTGGCTTTATTCTGGCTGTAGCTTGGCTTTATTTACTTGCTGGTAATTGTAAGCATGATTGTTCTTGTAACTGGGCATAACTGAATTACACCATATTCTGCAATGTCTGTGTCAATGTCTTAAGTCTCGTAATGCAAGCATGTGGTATTTTTGTAAAGTATATTTGCATAGGATGCTTACAAATACTGAATTGTAGCGTTGTGTACAGTGCCTGTTTTGTTGTCCGTATGTGTGCAAACTGATGACTAATCTGTCTTGACTATATAGGTTGTGACATTCCTACTAGTCAAAGGCTGTCCTGTGGTTCTTCTGAAACGACAGCAGCGGAGTGCAGGAACAAAGGATGCTGCCTGAACGTGACCGATTCCTCCTGTTACTACCCAATGGACCGTAGGTTGCTGTGCACTGATCCAAGTGACTTTCAGAGGTGTTTTTAATCCTGGTGTTACATTTTTCTCTTCCCCCTTTTCCCCATTCCTCCTTGTCTGTTATATAGAATGCACAGCTGATGGGCAGTTTGTGTTTACTATTTATTCTAATATCACAACAATTCCTGTGAATCCCACAAGTTTGATTGTGGTGAACAAGAACCCCTGTAAACCTGTCTATTCCACCAAGGATTTTGCTACCTTCAAGTTCTCAGTGACCGAATGTGGAACAAAGACTTATGTAAGTCATACTGAAGTGTATCTGGAAAAAACAATTGGCAAAAACAAATGCCAATTTGAGTTTCTTTTTTTCCCCCCCAACAATCAGAATGTTGGCGACACGACCATTTACATGGCTGAAGTACGGACGGCCATCAGAGCTCTTAACCTGAAATACGGCATCATCACTAGAGACCATCCAGTCAGGCAGGACATGTTTGTGCTTTAGAAGCTTAAAATTTCAGGTGTTGTCTTTGCTTTAGTTTTGAAGTTTTGTGTCTTTATAGGCTGATGGTCGAATGTCGTTATTCAAAGATCAGTCCAACGATGAGGGCCACTGCTGGCTATATGGTGGTGAACCCAAATGTCCCAGCCTCTGTGAGTTCTGGTGGGCTATATGGTGTTCAGCTCAGGATTGCAGATGGTATGGTTTTCTTGCAATGCTTAATACCTTTTTGTTTGTTCAAGAACTTTGTTCATGAAGGACAAACTGCTTGTGTAGTAAATTAGTTTTTTTTATCTTCCCCTTTTCCATTCAGATGAGACCTTCTCCTCATTTTCTGCACATGGTCATCTGCCCCTGAAGGTTCTTCTGGGTAAACCATTGTACCTGGAGGTGCGACTAAATTCTCCTAAACCTGACGCCACACTTTTAGTAAACTACTGTGTGGCATACACTCGCTCTGGTACAAACGCCTTGGTTCTGCTCTATGAAGGGTAAGTGTGTCTGGGTGGGGGACAGAGCTTTGTAATGTAAGCCACAAGGAATTCCTAATTTTATCATATTTGGTATGGTTTAGAATTTGATCAAATAAGACACAAGAATTCCTTGAATTAAGGACCAATGGACCATGTTAAAGTGCTAAGAGTGGACATGGTGAAACTTCACATAATTAAATTGTAACATGACTCTTGGCAGTGATGAGTGAATTCTAACTTGATTTACTAGATGCACCTATTTAAGTGTGCCATACATTTTTTTCATCAGTTCAGTTGTAATAGAAACCAGGAAAGGGGTAACTCTGTGGACAAGTATTAAAAAAAAAAAAAACACATACTTATTGTGCAAAATCTGTCTGGAGGGTTTGTGTAATTGCTTGCACATGAAATGGTGCTGAAATCAGGTTAAATAACCTGGCTGTCAATATCCAAAAATCAAATGCTACTACTAAGTGTCTCTCTTGGGTGGTGGTGCAACTGTTTAATTTTTTTTTTCTTTTCTTCAAACAGGTGTCCCGATCCTGATCTCTCCTCTGCACAATCTTCAGTCCTCCGTGTGCTGGACCTGCCACAGACTCCTTACCAGCGCCGCTTTGTGGTGACTGCCTTCCAGTTCATGAACGTGACTACTCAAAAATACATCAATGAGGAGGTACAGTATCACTTTAAAGGTTTCTTTTGTGAACTACAATTTGGTTAAATGATGCTCTAATTTCTTTCAATAGATTTACTTTATGTGCTCCACTGAAGTGTGCTTGCCTTCTGAGACTCCATGTCGCAAGACCTGCTTCGATGGAAAGGCATGTTGATTTTTATTACACTACAAGTAAATGCACCGAATTGTTTGCAGCTGAAATGCTTCATGCCAGACTGAAAGCCTGGACTCACTGTGCATAACTGTTGCTGGATTATGTATAAATCCTCACGCATATTTTTTTTCTTTCTAGGCGTAACATCTTTCCAATCAAAGGTGAATGCTGAAAACTGAGCTTTCAATATGCAGTATTAAAACTTCATTTTAAAAAATTCTCCCTTGTAATCCTTTTTCTATTGTGTACCTGACTGTACTTAAATTTCTTTTTGCTGCAAAATGCTTTGCGTGCTTCCTTGTTCAGAGTTGAACCAATTCTGTTGTAAGCCTGCTCTTTCAATCAGCCACTCAAATGCAGTGCAGGACATTTAGCTGATGCCTGTTTATTTTGGTGACACTTAGAATCTACTAATTTATTTAAAAATACTTGTCTCATGCAAAATGGTGGGGTTAATGCTAGAAAGCAGTATTTCTACAAGCAGAAAGACCTATTGAGAGGTTTAAGCCTTGAGGGAAGATCTGATTAACTTTTAAACAATTCTTATTGGAAAAGCATCCTAAGACTGATTAACAGTAGATTATCTTTCAACTCTTGCAGCATTACCTCTATTTACACATAACTGTTTTAAAAAGAAATGAAGAAAATAAACGCTTTAATTGTCCAACTTTCTCAGATTAAGTTCATGTGCTTAAGACTTCATGTCACGAGATGAATTCAATGTTGGAAAATATCCAGAATAGTATGGTTTTAGACACATGACTGAATTTTGTTTATATGTAACAAACTATAAAAGGCAAAAACACAATGTACAGTGATTAAAAAGTTTTGTTGCCAGAAGAGTAAATGTGACCTTGTCTCTAACAGCTGACTGAACAGGAGGGATGTTTAAAGACTGCTTCACACCCATAGTCAAACATTGAGGTGGGAGCTTAATTGGGTTTTGAGTTGTTTGTGTCGAGAAGGTTACTTTTGTGGCATTTAGCAGACGCCCTTATCCAGATCGACGTGCACAAGTGCTTTGAGTCGCTAGTAATAAATAAATCTACACTGGTACGCAAGATTACAAACTTAATATAAATATAACTCTTGAATTCTACAAACTTAAAGTGCTAATTTAAGTGTTTCAGGAAGAGGTAGGTTTCAGTTGTCGCTTGAAGTCAGGGGCTCTGTTGTACAGACATCTAGGGGAAGTTCATTCCACCACCTTGGTGCCAGAACAGAGAAGAGACCTGAAGTGTAATTGCCTCTCATTCTGAGAGAAGGTGGTACCAGTCGAGCAGTGCTGGAGGATCTCAGACAGTGTGGTGCAGTGCGAGATGTGAGAGGTCACTGAGGTAAGATGGTTCTGGTCCATTTTTGGCCTTGTAGGCAAGCATCAGTGTTTTGATTTCGATACGTGCAGCTATTGGAAGCCAGTAAAGGGAGAGCAGAAGTGGTGTGGAAGAACTTGGGCAGATTGAACACAAGCTGTGCAGCTGCGTTTTGGATCATTTGCAGTGGACGGATAGTGTTCAGTGGAAGACCTGCCAGTAGAGAGTTGCAGTAGTAGAGTTTTGAAATGACAAGAGACTGAACAAGCACCTGTGTGGACAGAAATGGTCAAATCCTTCTGATGTTGTAGAGAAGAAATTGAGAGGAACGAGCAACATTAGTGACATGTGGGAAGGACAGTTCATTGTCTATAGTTACCCCAAGGTTATGAGCTGTGGCTGAAGGGGAGAGCAGAGTCATGAAGTGTTATTTGGAGATCTTGACCTGGAGATAAATCACCTGGGATGACCAGCAGTTCTGTTTTGTTTTAGTTGGTGAGCACTCATCCATGAAGATGTGTCTGTCAAGCATGCCAAGATCTGAGTGGAAGCTGTGGTAGAAAGAAGGGAGGGAGGGAAAGAAAAGATTAGTTGAGTGTCATCTGCATAGCAGTGATAAGAAAACCCATGTAAGGATATGACTTCACCAATGGAGTGGGTATAGCGAGAGAAAAGGTTAGAGACTTATTCTGGGTGAAAGGAATACTGAGCCAACAACTTGTTTCTCATTTTCTTCTTGACAATGCATACCAACACCATGGTCATTTAACCAACTTTAGGTGCTTTTGGCAGTGTGGGCAGGTGCCAAAAAGGAAATGAGCATCTATATAAAGCTGGTCAGCAGAGGGAAACATGAAGTGCTCTAAAACTTCCAGGTAGACGCCTGTGCTGACCTTGAACTTGATTAAACACAATGGACCAACAGCACTGTTCATATGCTGTGTGGTATCAGTGCATTTCCACTTATATATATATATATATATATATATACACATCTATGTAATAAACAGTAGGTCAACAGAGTAGCAAGTTTGAATTCACAAAATTATGAAAAGAAAGATTATTAAAGGTTTAGTGATTATTAATGGTAAAGGGATGGCAATGATAAGTGATGTGACAGTAACAATATTGCTAATTTAGTAAGTACAAATTTGTATTCATATAGCACCTAGACACACAGTAGGCGACTTCAGACGCATATAAAGTCTTCACATACCATATGTGCCTGTCATGATTTTCTTTTCAAGAGCAGTCCTCCACTCAGCACTACTCTCTGTTTTACTCTGTCCTCCTACAATAGACAAAACAAGAAGCATGAACATTAGAAAAGCGTACTTTATTATCTAATAATTCGACTTTTGAAACTGTTTACCTTTCAAATTGCTGTGGATCAGAATCTCCATTGGGAAGGCAGCCATTAAAAAAAACATGCACCATTGAAGTGGCTGTTTGGGCCTTCAGGGCAGAAGTCCACTGAGTTTTTATTCCAGTCCCCTGTGCTATCTCTACCTGTGGTTGTAATCACATAAAAAAGAGATTTTCAAAAAAAACACATTTGAGTATGGATGTAAAGACCGAAATCCCAAATACATACATACATACATACAATTACAGTCAACAATGTTGCTACAGACTATTACTGGTAAACTAATTGAAAGAAGGAAGAGCTTAACTCCAAACCTTTACACTTGAATAAACAAAGGAATTACACTGGTTCAGCGGCACCATCTATTCTACAAAGTGGAAGCAAAATACTTACTTATTTAGCAGCACCAGAAAGAGAAGCCTTGGATGGAGCTTTCAGAGCCGGTAAAGGAGAATACTGATACATTAAAAACAATACACATGACATTAAGCACAATAAAATATAAAAAAAAATATCAGAATATCATAGTGTTGCACAACAATCTAAAGATTACTGCTTGTAAGTCATGTGACTCATATTTTAATGGAATTGATTTAACAAAAAGGTGAAATTTAATGGGAAACATCAATTATAGGTGAACAATTCCTTATCTACCAACAGTCATGTTCAAATCACTAGTAAGCTAGAAATGTTCCTGAATTCTGGTGTGTACAAATATTTAAATGTAAAATAAATAAATAAAACCAAAAGTAAAAAATGCATAACTTACATTAAGGACATCTGCATTTGATTTCACAGGCTAAAATGAATACAGCAAATGAATGTACCGGACAATTGTTGTAACGAAATTAGTTTAAGATAAACTCAAGATATCAAGATGTAACTGTGGCTTTTCCAGTGGGATGATATTACCACAAAATATGTTGTCATTTCTTTAAAATTATATTAATTCATTTAATGTTTTATTAAGATTTGTATATATTTATATATTTATAACATGTTATAACATGTTTTAAATATAATATATATTATATTTATAACATGTTTTAAATATAATATATATTCTCGAGCTCTTAATAAAAAGTATACCTTTTTTCTATGAATCTCAGGCTTGGGCAGCTGTTCTTTAACTTCCTTTAGTTTAATTTGTAAAGTTATTTCCCTTTCTGAGGAGGCAGAATAATAAGATAAAGGCTAAAGAACGTCACATACGGTACTGGTGTTAATTAACTACAGCATGGAAAAGTTAGTAACCTCTTTAAGTCTACAATATATTAATATATTCTATTATCCATTATATTAATGGATAATAATAATAATAATTAAAAAAAAAATAATAATGAAAAAAAAAACCACTGCTATCTTGATAATTGAGGCCTCATAGACCGGCCACTGCACCAACTAAAAAAGTTATTTTTCTCCGTACCCGCTAAATATTCATCATCAAAATCTTGAATATGTTCAGTTGGCAAAATTAAGCATTTTCCATCCTCCACCCACTTAATGAACAAAAATATAATCGGCTGTAATTGTTTACTAACATCTCCTGTCTTCCATACCACCACTATCACGTCGCAATTATAGAAACCATCAATACTATAAAAAAGCGCAATATAACAACATTACAGAGAGAGAGAGAGAGAGAGAGAGAGAGAGAGAGTAGGCATTTTACATGGATACCATTTTACTGAAGCAAGAAACACAGTTAAGAAAACTCCAAACCTCTACACTACAACCACAACTGTGCCACCTACATAATCTGGAGCCGTTCAGAATTAATATTTGTCTAATAACATGACAAAAACATTAAAAAACATTATCCTGGGCCCTCTAGCTGGCCCTGTGAAACGAATATGAAATCTGATTGGTTAAAGACACAGAGCTATTTTTTTAAGTAGACAATGTAAAAGGACCAGCAGTACTGACTTTGAAGGCACTGTGCAGATTAGATTGACATGGCAGCACATAGAGGCTAAAATCAGATTGGACAAAAAAATCTAACATTCACATACACGTACTGGAAGCAGTGCAACCAAGAGAAATGCTACTAAATGAAGAGAATAAACTGTTGGGAATAAATGAATACAATTTCATGAAACAAATATTAGAAATTAGGTTTTAAATGTAGGTCAGTGCTTCTGATTGTTTAGGTCACCGGAGAAGGCCCACCACTGTATTTAACATATATTTAAAATATATTTTGGCCCAAAAAATTTTTTTATTAGCGCATGGAAGTACAGTGCATGTACAAAGCACTAAAATGGTTTATATGGACATTTGCATAAATTGGTTTATTGATAGAAATATTGTACATGTTAAACTATAAACTGGCCTTCTCAGTCTGAACTGTTAGTTTCAGTAAACTCGGATATTAATATAAAGAGTTGATCCTGCAGAATGCGCAATTCTGCTTATCATAAGGCATAATTTTGAAGGTTGCTTATAATTAACATCTAGGTACATATATTACAGGCACCATGACAACAAACAGGCTCCAATGTTAATGTATAAATAGCTTGTCCATTTACGGTTAAATAGATAGTTTTACCAAGAAGTACCATCACAGAGATACCATCAAAAAGTTTTTGGATACTGTATGCTGTACAGCAAACAACAGTGTTGTACTTAAGGCATAGAGAACGCTTACAAAAAGGGATTCTGTGTGAACTTGTATAATTGTGGGGAAAACCTGTTGGATGTTGGTTGAGTTCTGGTAAAATGGCAGAAATTGTAATAAAAATGACAGGGAATCATTTATGTACTGTATAATCTAGCTTTCACCGCTGTGGCCCGAGTTCCCTGACCGGGGATCGAACCCGGGCCACAGCCAGTGCACTCTTAGTGCTGGTCCCAAGCCTCGAAAAATGGGGAGGGTTGCGTTAGGAAGGGCATCCAGTAATCCAGTGGCATCCAGTGTAAAAACATGTGCCAAATCGAACATACGGATCATGAATACAGATGATCCACTGTGGTGACCCCTAATAGGAGAAGCCGAAAGTACTTTTTTTTAATATAATCTAGCCATACATTACACAGAAAATGTCAAATTTGGGATATAATATTAATAAATACTGTGGATCGTTACATAAACATGTAACGTGAAAACAGCACAGTGGGGTGAGTTGATTTCTGGGTAATATAGTGAAGTCTGGTGACGTCCTATGATGCCATGTTTGTTCATATATCTGAAAACACAAACCTACAGTAGAATAAGCATGTGACAAAGCAAAATGCTCAGCACGATGGGAAGGGTTTATTTCTGGAAAATATAATGGTCTGCGCTAGAGGTGCAAGAAAACAAATTATATTTTGTTTGCCCATAATGTATCGATTCTCAAAAAGAAATGATCTATGGAAGTTGTTTCTTTTTGAGTTTATATCCAGACTACTAGATATACAGTGACATCCTTATAGAAAAAAATGAGTCTTCCTTACTCTATATTTTCTTGCCTTCTTAGGATTGTAGCTTTTAGATGTAAAACACTAGTTAGTGTTTAGATGATGCTTGTACTGCTAGCTAATGGTAATACTAATAATATATCATCATCAAGTCCACTTTATATTAGGTGCATTTAACAAATATGCACATACATTAAACAAAATGATTCTTTTAAACGATCACGTTAGTTACAGTGATACTAATTGAGTTTGCATTGCAAAACACGACTTAAAATGCGTAATTGTTTTCGACAGCCTCCGTTTTCAGTCCACACTTTAATGCGAAATCTGCTAAATGGCGCAAATGTAAATGTAAATGATGCGAAATGTGCGTTTTTAAACATATTAGTTTGGACACGGCCCTAGTCTGTGCTAATGTCCCATGACGTCACATGCTTGTTAACCAATCACATAAGTGGAAACGCAAACCCACAGCAGCGTACACGTGACATATCGAAACGCTCAGCACAATCGGGAGAGTTGATTTCTTATTGTGTAGTGACGTCAGAACACAGCCGCTTCTTCAAACATGAACTGCCTAAATGATTGGCTGATGAGAAACCACATTGACAGGGACTCCACTCAATCGTGTTACGTTTCAACTTCAGCTCGGTGGCTTATTGGTTCGTATCGTTAAGCCACGCCCACTCGCTCTTCCACTACCTCATTGATCTCCTTTCTGAGGCAACCATTTCTAGTGTGTGGTCGAGAGGAAGCTGAAGCTTGTGTGCGCGCGCGTCTCAAACGGTCTATTCGCGGTTATATGGCAACAACGGCCGCTTTTCTTTCTTCCCCTGGTGTCCCCACTACTCTTTAAAAATTCCGCCGAAAAAGAGGAGACGATCTTCCAAAACCTTCAAGCCGTTATTTCACGTAAGTACAAGCCGCCTTCTCTTTCCTTTACCTCTTCACCCGATTCCATCCAACACGTCTGAGTTCTAACAACATGGCGGCCGCTGTTGTGCTTGTTCTTGGAAGCTGTGGGTTGTCGGCGATTTGCGGGATATTATGATTTGTTTTTATTTTCGGCAGAATGTCTGTTTTTCGACACGTTTTCGGGTTTTTGAATCAAGTACAAATATAAACGTGATACACGCCTGTGTGTTGAACCGCGTCTTTACACTTGATTCATTGGACTTCATCCGGGTAACACCATGTGTCAGTGAGCTGGGTGTCTATAGTGAAACCAATAAGCTTATGACATAAACACTTTAAAATTGGGAATAAATAGTGCTTAAACACGTTTATATTCTATTGTAAACAGAAATATAATAGCACACCATTTAACCGATCATTACACCTACCACTGTTTAAATACACTCACGTGTAATGATGTGATTGATTTGTTTATTTTGGTGTATTTGTAATTAAAAGTGACGTAATAGTTATTACCAGTTCGTGTTATTGATCTTTAAACCTAGCACTGTTCAAATGCTATTCTTATAAACATTATTTATTGCATTTTATTATAAAAATCAATGTTATAAATTATAACCTGAGCATGTAAATTATCATTACACTTGTTCAAATACACTCACTAACATATTGTGATTTTTATTTATTGTATTGTCTTTTTCATAAACCGTTGACAGACAAGGAAAAAGTACAACTTCCTATTGGAAACATTTTAGTGTCACCTGGGCTTATTGAAAACAATTTCCATAATTACTTATACTGGTTCCTTACATCATTATAATGTGTCATGTAGCACCAGTGATTATTATAATAACATTTGGCACTCCTAATAATTAAGATTAATGACAATAATGATTCCCTGGATTGTTACAGACCCATAATGGTTCCCATTTAAAAACCATGACTTTGTAGCTTTGTAGATCATTAAAATGTGTGTTTGTTGTTGTTTTGCCCTTTTCTTTATCTTTCTCAGGGGAACTACAATCAGGAGTTGCACGTCACGTAGTGTACAAAGTGTACCCATGTGTTGCGCAATATTTTCTAACAGCGCGTTTTTGTGTACCGTGGTCTTGTCCTCATTTCCTGTTTTTACGACATATATATATATATATATATAATGATTTGGTTAGTTTGTTTCTACAGTGAAACTTTTTTTTGAGACGCTTCAAAACATTTCGAATGTGATCCCAGGCTTGGCTGTAATCTTCTCTTGGATATGCTGACAGTCTGACTTTGATATCTTATCACGGTTTCTGTCAACTTATTTTATTGGTAAATCTACAACCTTGTTCAGGGGCGGCGATATATATAATATATAAGAGAGAGAGAGAGAGAGATTATTTGGTTAGTTTGTTTCTACAGTGAAACTTTTTTTTGAGACGCTTCAAAATATTTCGAATGTGATCCCAGGCTTGGCTGTAATCTTCTCTTGGATATGCTGACAGTCCGACTTTGATATCTTATCACGGTTTCTGTCAACTTATTTTATTGGTAAATCTACAACCTTGTTCAGGGGCGGCGTCAAGTTACATAAGGGCGCCCGTTATTCGCAGATTTTTTTTTTTTTATCATGCTTGCGATCGGCCCAGTCCACAATTTCCGAAAAATTCCTGTCCTCGTTAGTGTGTTTCAGGAAATCCGCATTCATCCAGTAATGGTAATCTGACACCTGGGATTTAAAATTAGCGAGATTTATCCGAGACAAACAAAATGTCATGATGCACCTGGGTGGAGATCAGATCCACATTTGTTGCTTGGATTTAGGAAGACTCAAAGGACATAAGCTTTTGTCTGGTGTATGCTTGAGGGTTATTATTAGCCACCACAACATCGAGCATGTGGTGTGTATCAATGACACATGCCAGCTTCTAGGTTTTGTCATGACCAGCAAATGGGTAGTTGTTTTAACACAAAACCCAAGCCCTGATCTCAAACTTGTTTTTTTATTTATATATTTATATATAATGTGTGGTGGCATTCGTTCTTGTCTCTTAATCTGTTTGTGTACTGTGGGATGTTGGTGAGTAATTTTTTACAATGATCTGTTTGTTTGCTTTACAGGGCTCCCCTCTTTCTGTACAAGTGTATAAGCGCTACCCAGAAGGCCTAGGAAAGGCACTCTACCGCGAGCAATTCGACTTCAACGCGGAGCCGCCTTGGGATCCTAGCTGATAGTGGGAGAAATCCATCTCCCAGCTTCTCCATGTGAGTATCAAGCTACACCGATCAGACATAACATTACGACATTGAGTAAAGTGAATTACACTGATTATCTCTTCATCATGGCACCTGTTAGTGGGTGGAATATATTAGGCAGCAAGTGAACATTTCACCTTTAAAGTTAGAAGCAAGAAAAATAGGCAAGCGTCAGTTTGACGATGACCAAATTGTGATGTCTAGACGACTGGGTCAGATCATCTCCAAAACTGCAGCTCTTGTGGGATGTTGTGACCCAAGGAAGGAACAGTGGCGAAGCGGTGACAGGATCATGGGTGGCTGAGGCTCATTGATGCACGAAGGCTGGCTCGTGTGGTCTTATCCAACAGACGAGCTTCTGTAGCTCAAACTGCTGAAGGAGTTAATGCTATTAATGCTCCCTGGATCAGAACTGTTTTGGCAGCAAAAGGGGGACAGACACAACATTAGGCAGGTGCTCATAATGTTATGCCTGATTGATATAATTAAGTAATTCTGCAAAACACTTTTTTTTTTTACACATAAAGGATGCTTAATTCATATTAAACATGAAGTAGCATTTACATCTACATCCACTAAATCATTTTATATGATGATAAAACATACTCAAAGTAAAGAAATATCAATTGACTAATTTCTTTTTTTTTATTTAATTAATTAATTTATTTATTATTTTTTACCAACAGCTGAATTTATTTCAGCATGTTTACACACATTTGCTTGTATGAACATCCCCAGGAATGAGAATAAGTTTTTGTGTGGCTGCTCATTTCAAACATTATCTATCTCTCCTGCACAAAGTCAGCATAAATAGTACATCCATGTCTAACCAGTGATCAGAACGCCAGTATTCAAATAATCAGCGCAATATTGTTTCCGTGAATGTTTTAATGACCTAAACGTTTTGTATTTCCTTTGCAGTTTGTTGCATAGTAACAGGACCCAAAGGCTTAGTACTCTCTCTATGATTGTCGGATCTGCGGACTACGGTTGAGATGAAAGGATTTACTGATGAACCGAACTACATAGTTGAACTGCTTGACGGAGGAACGACCCTCGAAGATGTCATTGACAACCACATTTACGAACAAGCTTTGGTGAGTGGATCTATCGGGTTATGCTGTTTTTCTAAACGCCTGGAAACGCGTGTCGCTGCCCTGCTGTGCTGTATGTTTGGGTGGGTTGTCTTTATTTTTGAATAACCTACATGACGTTAAGCAGGGCCCTTATTTTTTATTTATTTGTTTTTTTTCTTTCCGTTCCACGGTTTAAGAAGAGACCATGATGCTCATTTGTGTTGGTGGTGTTGATTCTTATTGCATTAACTTTTAAGGTGGTGTTCACTTGGTGCACTTGTTACCTTGGATTGAGTAATGGAAAAGAGTGAGAGAGAGAAGGGTTGGGTTTTGAAAGCCTGATGAGTATAAGAGTCAGTGTTGTCAATCAGCTAGGTTTATCTGTCTATCGCTTGCTCACACTTGGTTGATGTTCCTTGTGGCTAATGTGGTATACATTGTGCTAAGTTTTATGTTTTAAGATGTTATTGTTTGATGTTGTAGACCCTGGAAGTGCGGGCGTCTTTTACACTGTGAAGATTTTTCTGCACTCGCTTTTTTTGTGTGTGTGTGTGTGTGTGCAATTCACAGCTACCTGGCCTCGTGAGGTTGGCCATCTTTGCCTGCTGTTAAAATTGCTTAAATGCTATAAGCATGTTTATCAGGTTAGTTGTGTTGTGGTCTTTTTTTATTGAGCACAGTTTAGTCTGCTTGATTTGAATCTCAAAATTGCTCAGGGCAAAATGTTCTTCAGCATGACGATACAGCACAGAGAATCGTATGGGATTATAGATGTTGGTACGGCCCTGGCTCTTCTGTTAAGTTTAATAAATGGAATGCAGTATGGTGTGGTTTGCTTTAGCCTTTGCATTGTAGTCATTTGGCAGGTTTTTTTATTTTTTTTGTACAAAGCCTAAAAGCTGAAAAGGGATACAGTTCAAGACAACATTTGATCAGGTCAGGTTGAAGGATTTGTAATTACAATCTACTAAACCCCAGCCGAAATCTTTAACTGCTGAGTCAGCAATGTCTCATTCGCTCATATTACTGCTTTCTTAATCTTTTTTGTTTATTTATTTATTTCTTGGTTCACAGGCTGAAAAAAATGCATTTGTTGTGGCTGACCTCGGCGCACTACTGCAGCAGCATGTTCTCTGGCAGAGCACCCTACCCCTAGTTCGACCGTTCTACCCAGTCAAATGTAACAGCAGCCCTGCCGTCATCGAGATCCTGGCTGCCCTGGGAGTCGGTTTTGTGTGTGCAAATAAGGTGACGTTCTTGCTGTACTTTTCCACACCACTTTTTGCATGGAGTTATTTTGGGCTAATTGTATCGTTTCTTTCAGGCTGAAGTCTCGATGGTACTCAACCATGACGTCTCTCCTGAGAACATCATCCTGTCTGGTGTTTGCAAGCAGCAGTCCCACATCAAACACGCCGCCAAAAACGGCGTCAGATACCTGGTGTGCGATAACGAAGCCGAGCTCGGCAAGATCGCCCGCTCTCACCCAAACGCCAAGTCAGTGTTCCACTCAACATGCTTGCCTCGTTCTCTGTCCCATGTTCAGTATTCTGTATAACACTTCCTCTGTCTTCACAGGCTGCTCCTGCAGTTGTGTACCGAGGCTCAGGTGGAGGAGGCCAGCATGGTGTTTGGCTGCTCGCTGAAAGGTTGCAGGCATCTTTTAGAAGCTGCCAAAGAGCTGGGTGTGGATGTGGCTGGAGTAGTGTAAGTCGTATTTCATGCAAGCGTAACATCTATAATATAAACCCAGTTTTACTTTAATCACTCAGTCCTTTATAATTCTATAGGCTCCAGATTCCAGCGTCATGCAAAGACCCTCAAGTGTATACCCATGCCCTGTCTGATGCCCGCTGTGTGTTTGATATGGGGGTAAGTTGACCAATCAGTTGACTTAAGTAATACTTACAGACATCAGAATAGTTTACCCTAACTCTGATGTCTAATCTGTTTTATAGGAAGAGCTTGGATTTGATATGGAGATTTTGGATATTGGGAGTGGATTCAGTGGCTCTGAGTATCAGTTGAAACAGGTGATGTATATTTATATATATGTTGTCCCCCTTTTTTCAGCCCTGACCTGCCGAGCATTAACTTCTTAAGCTATCTTAGCTACAAAAGCTCATCTGTTGGATCACACGGCCCAGCCTTTTCTTGCCACGTGCCTCAATGAGTCTTGGCCGCCCATGACCCTGTCCCTAGTTCACCGCTCTTCCTTCCTCGCAGCAGTTTTGGAGATGCTCTGGCCCAGTCGTCTAACCGTCACAATTTGGCCCTTGTCAGATTCAATTCTTTGCGCTTGCCCATTTTTCCTGCTTCGTACACATTAACTTTGAGGACAAAATGTTCACTTGCCTAATAAACCCCTCCCACTTGTTTTCTATTATGATTTAACATTTTGCCAGATATAAAACACTAAAAGTATATATATATTTTTTTACTATCTCAAACAGACCCATGCTGCTATTAGGCCTTTGCTGGAGGCCTATTTTCCTGTCATGTCTGGAGTGCGAGTGATTGCTGAGCCAGGAACCTTTTATGTGTCTTCCTCTTTCACCCTGATCGTAAATGTCATTGGCAAGAAGCTGGTAGCCAGAGATCTCCATGGTGAGTGTAAAGGTGGGTTTCTTGGCACCAGTACCGACATTATATAACCTGGCAACATTGCCTGTGCTAAGGGTAGCTCCTTTATCTTCACGACTGATTACGCATTTGTACTCAAAAAATGTTTTTTATTATTATTATTTTAGTTTTGTTACGGTTTAGCTAAGCAGAGTTATAAAATATTTAATTACATTTGGAAACTCTTTGCAATTTATTAACTGGTCTCCGATTAAAGAAGCCATGATGAGTTTGATACGGTTATATTAGATAGTTTGCTGGATTTTCCTTTAAGACCATACTGTTAAACTATAGTATGTAATAAACTCCCTGTTTCAATGTGCTATTTAAGTACCGATTCAGGGTTCGAACTTATTAGAGCTTCATTACAAAGTCAATCAGCTGGCGATGTTGCTCTCTTACAGAAGGGAAATACAAATCAATGGAACAAAGAGCTCTTCACCTGTTCCATCATGACAAAAGCCTCTGTGCACAAAGAGAGCTTCATGAAAAAGTGTTATGGTTGGAGTGGGGGGAAAAAAACAGCATAGCCATGACTGACTTAACCCCAATGCGATGGAAGGACTGAGTCTAGAGCAGGATGTTCAACGAAAACATATTGTGTGATTGCTCAGGTGTCCATATACTTTTGGCTATGTGTATAAAATGCATATATTGAATAGAAATGTATAAAGGAGTGGGAATTTGATACAGTGAGTGATCATAGTGATGCACTGACAACTGTTGAGTTGATTTGGTGTCGTAAACGTGTTACTCCAGCTCGATCTCAGTGCTGTTCCTGACTGTTTTCAGTGATAAGGGGATTAGTAACATTATAGGAGAATTGATGATATACAAGCCACAAAAGTCAGATTCTAACATAAGTTAGAAACTACTTTGAACTCTATCAATAAAATATAAAACAGTAAAATAATCGATAAAAAATGCAGCTTCGTAGCATACAAGCAGCTCGCCTGTGTTATTTAGTTTTTGAAGATCCTTGCGTCTCGCATTCATTTTCTTTTTTTCTTTGTCACTTTGGCCTTTTACAGATCTTACTCCTAGCGATGACCCCAAGTTTTTGTACTATTTGAGTGATGGCGTATTTGGATCTTTTGTTGGCAAGCTGTTGGGAAACATCATTCCGTCGCCCACAGTGCACAAGGTAATAAATCTGACACACACCCCTTACAAACAGTACACACATTGAAAATTGTCCAAAAAAGAACTTTTTTTCTTGTTATTTTCTTTTCTCGTGATAGTCATTCGAGCTTTTTGTGTTCATGTGTGTGCAGATGTCACTCTCAGCACATGAGCCGGTGTTCTCCAGCAGTCTGTGGGGTCCGTCATGTGATGCTTTGGACCAGGTGGTAGAGCACTGCCTGCTTCCTGAGCTCTCTGTGGGAGACTGGCTCATCTTTAAAAACATGGGGGCTTGCGGTCACGAAGAGACAGCGGTCATCAGAGACTCTGAAAAACCACCTATGTATTACTCTATTTCTGAAAGCTTATGGTAATGAACTGCATGTTAAAAAGTAGTTTCTTTTTCCACCATGTAGATTATTATTATTATTGTAGGTTGTCGTTATCTAAACTTGCATCTTGTGCCCCACAGGTTTGAGATGCAGGAGGCCGGAATCTCAATTGACATCACCATGAAGAACTTGGCATTAGTCCCGTATGGCTCGTAGTTGGAAACTCTTGGCTTCACTTCCTAACCCGGGCATTTGAATGGCCTCTACAGTGAATAAACCAACAGCCATAAACTGAACACTTAATGCTTAGCTACTAATAAAACACACACACACACACACAATGACCAGTGGCATTTTGGGATCACAAAATAATTGTTCTTGTCTTAGGTTCTCACAATTTATTGGTCGAAATGCGCATTTTTTTTTTATTTCTTGTCAGCCAAAATGGAAGAGTCATAAAGCCTGATATTTAGTAATAACATATGCAACAAAATGGATCGCTGTGGAGATGGAATCCAATGTCTGGGTTTCTTTATCAGACAAAAAAAATAATCGTTTACATAAGTGTTTAATTAATTTAATTATTTACTGATTACCTGCTGACAGTCTTGTAAATGAGTTGTCTGTTGCACCATTATGCACTCGTGTATATTAAAATCAAATGTGATTTGAAGAAGATATTTTAGAAGATAGAATCCAGTGTGTCACAGCCCTGTGTGTAGACGGACACAGTAAAATTTCCATATTGGTTTGTCGTATTAGTGCTCACCCCTTATCCTTGACTGTGGGCTTATAGAGCTGTGGAGTGCAACTAAAAACAGATTTTTGTTCAATTTCCACTACAAATGGGTGTGGCACCGTGCCCCAGTATTGGTACCGTATTTGAAAAAGTTCCTCGGGTGTGTGCCATGATCAAGTTTGTGACCTCATAAGACTCTTAGAAGGTTATTGATAGAATACCTGCCCTTTTTCCTTGTGTAAATACCGTATATATTAAATATGTTTGACATTTAAGGAAAACTCTGGGACTGGGAAAGGTAATTCCAAGCAAATTACTTAGTATGAATTTCTATACATGCTACTAGATTAATGCATTTTATTATAAATTGCTATTTAAAATTTGGTCATAATATTCAAATAAAATAAAATGTTCATCGTGCTTTTCCAAGCAGTGTCTCTCACCAGACTTTTTTGGGACATTTTATATAAATAGTGCACAATTACACGATTTATTAATATTTTTTCTTTTCAAATCTTTTGCCAATTTATGTTCCCAAAATAATGCTTAAAATGGCCAAATTTTCCACAGTGGGAAATGATATTACCCTGTTAAAAATGTAAAATATTTTTGTCTAAGGAAATAATCATGGACCATGGCCTGCTTTTGATTACAAAGTTGTGAAACTACTAACCTTAAATAATACATTTCCTTGTCTGAAAATGTGGTGTTTCTCTCTCTTATGTTATTAAATGAAACACATAACCAAGTTTTTAAAAAAAGCAATGCAAAGATGAATTTGATTTCAGCTTTCATGTTTTTTTTTAATTTTATGAACTTTCAACATCCAGGCCCTACAATCAACTATTTTATTTTAGATTGTACTTTTGTTGTTTACATGCATGTTTTAGATGCAGGTGTTGGTTTGCACTGAGCAGTCCCTGTCTTTTACTAATTATCTTCTCACTCATTTTTTATATTATTATCCACATTTCTTAGCTGTAACATTCTATATTATAGCTGTTTATAGTAATGGTTCTCTATTTTGGATCCAAAGATTGAGAGCAAATGAAAGTTCACCTTGCAGCTAATCATTTGGAAGCTTTATTACTAAGTCTTATATTCTCATTATCTACACTGTATGGACAAAGGTATTTGGGCTATCTGACCTTTCGAGAATTATGCAGTTCTTCCCCAAAAGGTTCGCACGAATTTGGAGACGCACAATTATATATGACAGGATGTCTTCTGATGCAGAATTATACATTTACATTTTTCCAATGTGCCAACTTCAGGAAGATTATGCTTTACATGGTTTTGTATTGGAAGATCTTGAGTGGCCTGCTGAATTCAGAGCCCTGACCTGAATTTGTGATCATTTACAAGAGCATTAGTGAAATCAGGTGCTGATGTCAGTTGAAGAGGTCTGGGGTTTAGTAGGTGTTCTGCCTGGTGTTCTTTCACAAGAAACCGTGAAGGATGATTTAACAATGTACTAAGCTATTCTATACAGTTGTGTGCTTTAAAGTTGTGCCACCACGTAATACTGCACGGAGAACTTTTAATGTACAAGTAGAAATTTTATTAGAATTAACCAGAATATGAAGTCGATATGTGAATACATTTTAAATATATTTCTGTGGAGCACGTCATACTTTAAACACCACAAGACGGCCATATCAGGTCGCGAAAACACCCACGTGTAGGGTCGCGTACAGAGGACGCGCATGCGCCGCGCAGACGTAGTGAGACGGTGACGGCGCACGCGGATGGCATCACGTGTTGAGTCGATATTGGGTTACAAGAATATCATCCGGACAGAACTGCAGCTTTTAACCAGAAAAAAACATGTTTTCGGGATGGATGCAGATCTGATGACACCGCGATCCGACTCCAAAGATTATCAGGTATATTATAAAACACGCTGATCGTATGAAGGGTTGAGCAAGTTTCTGATTTATAAGCGTTTATAACAAAGAAACACAGCAAAGAAGGGAAGGGGGGGGGGTGTAACTGGAATCTAACATCTAACATCTGACCATTTTCATAAAACTGCAGATACAACAATGATATATACATTTATAGACTGCATTGTTTATATATACACGTGTGTGTGTGTGTGTGTGTGTGTGTGTGTTCTAGATGCTTATATCTGTACAACTGAATAAATTGTCTGTGTATTTCTTTAACCAAAAACTGTCAAAACAATGTTGTGTTATATTTTATATCGTTTTTTGACGCATTTATTAAGTACACTATTTATACATAAATACCGAGAATTTCATACCGGATCGGTCGAGGCCCGGTTTATCAACGACCGCCACAGGTATCGTTAGCCAACAGGGTACCGGTGGAAATTGTGCTACTGTTGGCCGAAGGAGGAGAAGAAGAGGAGGAGGACATCTACAGAGACGGCAGAGAAAGGAGCAGTGTAGGAGAGTGGAGGTTCGGGTTGGTACTTTAAATGATGGTACTATGACTGGTAAAGGGAGAGAAGTAGCTGATATGATGGAGAGAAGAAAGGTAGATATGCTGTGTGTTCAGGAGACCAAGTGGAAAGGGAGTAAGGCCAGGAACATTGGAGGTGAATTTAAAGTGTTTTATCATGGTGTGGATGGAAAGAGAAATGGTGTAGGGGTGATTCTGAAGGAAGAGTACAGTAAGAGTGTAGTGGAGGTGAAGAGAGTTTCTGATAGGGTGATGATCGTGAAGGTGGAAGTTGAAGATGTGATGATAAATGTCATCAGTGCCTATGCTCCACAAGTTGGCTGTGAGATGGAGGAGAATGAAAGATTCTGGAGTGAATTAGATGAAGTGGTAGATGGTGTACGTAGGAATGAAAGATTGTTGATTGGGGCGGACTTTAATGGGCATGTAGGTGAAGGGAACAGAGGTGATGAGGTGGTGATGAGTAGGTATGGTCTTAAGGAGAGGAATGTGGAAGTGCAGATGGTGGTAGATTTTGCTAAAAGTATGGAAATGGCAGTGGTGAACACTTATTTGAAGAATAAGGAGGATCATAGGGTGATGTATAAGAGTGGAGGAAGGTGCACACAGTTGGACTATGTGCTATGCAGGAGATGCAACCTGAAGGAGATTGGAGACTGTAAGGTGTTGGCAGGGGACAGTGTAGCTAGACAGCATTGGATGGTGGTCTGTAGGATGGTTTTGGAGGTGAAGAAGAAGAGGAGGAGAGTGAGAACTGTAAGAAGAATAAGATGGTGGAAACTGAAGAAGGAAGACTGTAGTGTGAGGTTCAGGGAAGAGGTCAGACAGGGGCTCTGTAGTGGTGAAGAGGTGCTGGGTGATTGTGCAACTACTGCAGAAGTGATAAGAGACAGCTAGAGGTACTTGGTGTGACATTTGGAAATAGAAAGAAAGACAAAGAGACATGGTGGTGGAGATGCAGGAAAGCATAAGGAGAAAGAGGTTGGCGAAACAGAATTGGGATCGACAGAGTGATGAGAAAAGTAGGCAGGAGTACAAGGAGATGCAACAGCAGGTAAAGAGGGATGTGGCGAAAGCCAAGGAAAAGGCATATGAGGAGCTGTATGAGAAGTTGGACACTAAAGGAGGAGTCAAGGATTTATACTGATTGGCCAGGCAGAGGGACCGAGCTGGGAAGGATGTGCTGCAAGTTAGAGCAATAAAGGATGGACATGGAAATGTGTTGACTACTGAGGAGAGTGTGTTGAGAAGACTGAGGGAGTATTTTGAGCAGCTAAAGAATGAGGAAAATCAGA
Source organism: Silurus asotus (assembly GCA_024362625.1). NCBI lineage: Eukaryota > Metazoa > Chordata > Actinopteri > Siluriformes > Siluridae > Silurus > Silurus asotus. The sequence goes on along the minus strand of MU553112.1, from coordinate 434,684 downwards.
GAGAGAGAAGGTTGGATGGTGTGGAGATGGTAAAGCAAGAGGTGGATAGAATTAGTAAGGAGGAAGTGAGAGCAGCTATTAGGAGGATGAAGAGTGGAAAGTCGGTTGGACCAGATGACATACTGGTAGAAGCGTGGAGATGTTTAGGAGAGACAGCAGTGAAGTTTTTAACCAGGTTGTTTAACAGGATTTTGGAAGGATTAGAAAGGAGTTTATTAGAGGGACAGCACATGTAGGACGTTTTGGAGACAAGGTGAGGTAGGCGAGTTTGAGATGGTTTGGACATGTGCAGAGGTGGGACATGGGGTATATCAGTATGAGAATGCTGAGGATGGAGCCACCAGGAAGGAGGGAAAGAGGAAGACCAAGGAGGAGGTTTATGGATGTGGTGAGGGAAGACATGCAGGTAGTTGGTTTGAAAGAGGCAGATGTAGAGGACAGGGGGGTATGTAGACGGATGATCCGCTGTGGCGACCCCTAATGGGAGAAGCCGAAAGAAGAAGAATTCTACATTAATACCATATAATATATATATAATTAGCAAAACATCTAATGAATTTATTTTTTATCTGATTAATCGAAACTGTGTGAGCAGTAATTTGCACTGATTATCTCTTCATCATGGCACCTGTTAGTGTGTGGGATGTATTAGGCAGCAAGTGAACATTTTGTCCTCAAAATTGATGTGTTAGAAGCAGGAAAAATGGGCGAGTGTAAGGATTTGAGTGAGTTGGACAAGGTCCAAATTGTGATGGCGAGACAATTGGGTCAGAGCATCTCTAAAACTGCAGCTCTTGTGGGATGTTCCTGGTCTGCAGTGGTCAGTGTCTATCAAAAGTGCTCCAAGGAAGGAACAGTGGTGAACCAGCGACAGGGTCGTGGGCGGGCACGTGGAGTACAAAGGCTGCCGCTGTAAAAGTGTAAAAGTAAATGCTTATCCCTAATGGCTAAGCCAGTGGTGAAAGTGCAAACTCTCTGAGATGTTTAGAGAAAGAAACCTCGTTGTATCTATTGGAGAGGAGAGTCTGACCTTGTCCTTTAGGATAACCCGTCATAGAGGAAAAAGTCACATTAAAATGGTGTAAAAGAAACTAGCTTCAGTCTCAAAGTCTTTCAAGTTATGGATCCTTACAAATTCTTTGTTCTTCTTGTCTTTTTGGCCCAACTGTGCTGGGTTTAAAAATATTTTTTTCATACAACACTTACAATATCCATGTATTTGTAAGACCTCCATGTAACATGTATCCACATTACCTACAGTTCAGCACAGCACTATGTCTGCGTATAAAACTTTTACGGGCCAAGCTGGTAGCCTTGCGTCGAATTTCTTTGTCAGAAAAAGCATAAATACATTTCAGACATTGCTATTAGCTGGATGATTGGATGGTTGCTATGGTTACGGTGAAGCGATGAAACACACTTTCTGTTTTGGAAGTTAGGAATGTCCTGACACATCTTTTATGGTTTAAACCTTCACCAAACCTCTTTACTCTGATCTGGCTTCACCTCCTGCAGTTTTCAGCCTTATATTAGCAAGTTGATGCATCTATGGCATCACCTAAAGAAAGCATTGTGTTCTTTTCCTTTACGCAGAATGGATATAAAGACCCGGAGCCAGAGAGCAGTGACGATGAGCCACTTCTCCGCCAGAACAAAAGGCGATTTGTAATCTTTCCCATTCAGTATCCAGACATGTGGAAGATGTACAAACAAGCCCAGGCCTCGTTCTGGACTGTTGAAGAGGTAATGATTGAATTTTTTTTCTTATATAACATGTTATAATGGAGTACTAAAACATCTGACTGTCAAGGCAAAACAGTCCTGTGTGACATGCTGTGTTGTTAGCTTGGTTTGTGCAATGTATTTGGTGAAAAGCAGCATGTTAAGATGTTATGTTCTTCTAAATGTTCATTGCAGGTGGATTTATCAAAGGATCTGGCGCACTGGGAAAGACTGAAACCTGAAGAGAGACACTTTATATCTCATGTCTTGGCTTTTTTTGCAGCGAGTGACGGCATTGTCAATGAGAACTTGGTACACTTCTCTTTGTATGTAGGCGTTCGGCAGTCCGTGTTATTCTAAGTGTGTTTATATAAAATTTATTTATTATAGTATTCTAGTGTATAATTGTATGATTTTAACTCTAGGATGGTGTGATGCATTCAAAGTTCTTCACTCAGAGCTTAATCAGCAACTTCTGACCATTCAGATAGCAATATGTTATTAGATGTTATGTAAAAAAAAAAAAGGTCAGATTTTATATTAGTTATCAGTATCAGTTTCCCATATGATATAATATGAGGGTAAACCATGTTGATAGATTTAATCTGACAGGTCTTTTCTTGTCAGTATGATATCGTCCTGAACTTGGGGTGATCGTTTGTCTCCTGGTGCAGGTGCAGAGGTTCAGTCAGGAGGTGCAGGTTCCAGAGGCTCGCTCCTTCTATGGCTTTCAGATCCTCATTGAAAATGTGCACTCGGAGATGTACAGCCTTCTGATTAACACATACATCAGGGATCTACAGGAGAGGTGAGGAGCCACTACTGGTTGCAGGGTAATATTAATAATAAATATAATTTGTATAATTATTATTATTCACAGCTACTTCTGCACAGTAAAGGTCTAAATGCTGGCGGTTGCAGGTGCAAGCTTTTACAGTTCAGAGCTCATTGAGGTTAACTGTTTTTCCCAACTGCTTAACATAATGTGGTTTACAGAGAAACATGATAGACTATGAATATGAAAAAAAAAGTTATATTGTTATAGGTTTTGTATAGTAGCTTGTATCATTTTTTTTTCTCTATATCATTTTAGTTATTCTTTTGTACATTTTATGTACGTTCTTTTGCAAAAAAAAAATAAAAATTACAGCATGCAACTAATAGATGTGATTAATAGATGTGGCTGGTAGTTTGACTGATAATTTTATATTTAGATTATAGACAGTTTTGTGTTCAGTAACTTACTGTTGTGTTATTAATGAGTCTCCAGTATTTGTTTCTTTATATAAATCAGAGATGTCTACATTTGTTTCTCGATCTTGATCGAGGGCCGTGGGCCATAATTAAATGTTGCATCATATTGGACGTTATATTAAAATTGAAGTGGCTATGGTTACTCTCATTTATGAATAGATAGATAGATAGATAGATAGATAGATAGACAGACAGACAGACTGTTTTTCCTCTTCTCATATATAACGTAGCACACCATATCAAAGGTCACCAGTGGAAAAATTTGGCTCACGGGCCCTAGTTTGTGCGTCTCTGATATAAAATATTGAATAATAGACTTTTACATTGATACTGTTACTGGTTACTGATTAATTGCACTAATTTAATGTCTGTCTTTCCAGGGACTATTTATTTAATGCCATTGAAACCTTGCCTTGTGTAAAAAGAAAAGCTGAGTGGGCTCTACAGTGGATCTCTGATACAAAATCTACTTTTGGCAAGTTACACATTTTCTTTAACTTCTTGTTCAAAAACGCACTGAGTCTCCGACTGTGTGGACTAATAAATAAATGGACATAAGAAGGTGAATAAAATAATAAGTAAGGGATGATCTACGCCCAGCTGGGCTTTAAAAACGATTTTAATGCACGACTCGGAAGACCTAATAGCAGCCCCATGTGAAGCGGAGTGGATTAAAATGGTGTAATGCCTCACACCCAGCTGTGGATTTTCCTGGTTATATCATGGTCATTTCCAGCATTGAGAAGTTAAAGCTGTATTTACAAGAATAGCATAAGTTTTAAAGGCCCTTAAGTATAAAGATTCTGACATGTACTTAAAGGAGGTAAAGAGGGATTTAAGATCAGAACAGAATAATTTGGGTTTAGCTCTGGCTTTGTGAATATAAACTTTACCCAGGAAACAGAGTTTCAGGTCTAATTTTATATATATAGTTTGTCAAGCAGTTTGATAGAATTATGGGTCTAGAATTTGTCTAGAAATCTGTGCACATTATCCAGTTTGGCAAAATTATATTGTGTATTAACCGTATCAGTAAAATAACATGAAAAATAAAATCTCAGAGGTGCTGTGAAACAAGGATCAGGCCATTTTGATTATATGGGGGTTCTCAATGTCTGATTTGACATAGAACTACAGGTTTTTCCCAATAAGTTTATGTACAGCCTATTATGATAATGCTGTAAACAAAAATGTGAAAAGAAAGAAGCTTTAAATAAATATTTTAATGTTCATGGATAAATAATAAAAAAAAAGGATACATTAGCTTGTCATATCAACCATTTGATTAATCTCTCAATAATGCAAAGTATTTACCCAGATGTTTAGAAGACAGCCATAATGACACAGATTTTTAAGAGTGCTGACCAAACAAATGTAAACTTTAGCCCCGATTAGTATATTGGCTACAGTTGCCAAAGTGGCTAAGAAAGGGGTAGCAATACAGCTGATTACTTGCTTAAATGAGGGACAAAAGACTTTGCACTCAATGCAATTTGGATTTCGATCTAATCATTCAACTGAAACTGCTCAGTGTTATCTTCGTGAACATGAAATCTAAAGTTGATAATGGTGAAGTAATAGGAGCAGTGTTTTTTTAATTTAAAGTTGTTTGAAACTGTAAACTCTTTCCAAAGCTCACTTTTTAAATTTTTTCTGGTGAATCTATTAAATGAATGGCTTCTTATCTAGCAAATAGGAGGCAAAGTGTGTCTTGGTAATAGTATTATATTACCAAGTAATATTCCTTGAGTTCCTCAAGGGTCAATTCTGAACCCTATCTTGTTTAGCCACCGTATTAATAACTTGCCGCTAATCTGTCCTTTTATAATTATTCAAATGTATGCTGATGATACATTTACATTTGTGGCATTTAGCAGACATGCTTGTCCAGAGCGACGTACAAAAGTGCTCTAGTTTATTTTTTTTAATAATATGTGCATGCTAAAAACAAACAACAAGCAGCGAACTATCTGAGGCATTTGTCAATGATTAAAATTATTTAAGTGATTCATATCTACATTTGAATATATAAAAATTATATCAATACATATTTCTTTCACAAAAACCGACAGTGATTTCTCATCCTGATGTATTTTAAATATTTAGGAGTAATTTTAGATGCTTTACCGACATTTCAAAAGCATGCCAAAAAGGTAGCGAATATTATTACATTTAATTTGGTAAACTTAAGGCATATTAGACCATTTTAAACGATGGACGCAGCAAAACATTTTTTAATGCACTCTATAAATTTTTGTTTTTTCTCATATTACATAGTTTTATCAATTGGTCCCAAGCGAGCACACCAGTTTTAAAATCAACGGAATTTCTTTACAAACAGACACTTTAAATATGTGTTCAGAGGATTGATAGTCATCATTATTGCAACATAGTTCAAAAATATCATTTATTGAATTTTGATAAAATTAAACATTTGATTGAAGCTGGCTTTATCTTATTATTAAACATTTTTAAATGGTTATGTACCTTCCTATAATGCCATTATAACATTTTATAAGGATAATAAAGGCAGAGCAACAAGAGCAATTACTAGCGGAGACGGTGGACGGTCTTTTCAGTTGGACTCATTAACTATTGGAATACTTTACCCATTAAATTAAATAGTAGAACAAATTATTCAACATTTAAATATAGATCATATTGTATCATATTGTAATCGTGTGAGCGGTTTATTTATTTATTATTTTGTTTATACTTTCATAATTATCTATAGTAGTGTTATTGTGGGATTTTTTGTTTTTTATTTTTAGGTTGCCTTTTTTAAATCTATCAAGGGGCAACAGATACAAATTTGCTATTGGGGCTAACTCTGGCTTATTTACAGTATCCTATTGTTGATCAATAAGCATTGTCCCTATTAAATTAATACAATAAAAGAAAAGAAATTTAGAGCGATGATCGAACTGACAGGAACTACTCATGTGTTCGACAAACTGTATACACATCCTTCATCATAACAGAATCAAGTGTTCAGACAATGCTATAATTGTGTTGAATAAGCTGTATATATTTGCTATTGTTTATTCCTCGTGTCTGTTGTTAGCATGTATGAAATAATCATTTTTGAAGTCTAACCTGAGATGTTTGTTATTCACAGGGGAGAGATTAGTAGCTTTCGCAGCAGTCGAGGGAATCTTTTTCTCAGGGTCATTTGCTGCCATCTACTGGCTGAAGAAAAGAGGTCTGATGCCTGGACTCACTTACTCCAATGAGCTTATCAGCAGAGATGAGGTCAGTATAAATTTGTCCAGACAAAATATATTTCGAAACAGTTGCTTGCTACGCAGTTCAGACAATAAAATCTTTCATTCGCAGGGTTTGCACTGTAATTTCGCCTGCCTTATGTACAGCCACTTGGTGAAAAAGCCATCTGCCGACAGAGTGAAGGACATCATCGTTAATGCAGTTGGCATCGAACAGGTCCGTATAATCTGAAAAGACGGGTTATTTTAGTGCAATTTATTTCTTGTTTTTCAAAAAAAGGACAAAAATGATGAAAAAAAAACCTGCTTGTTTTTTTTCTTCTTACAGGAGTTCCTGACCGACGCATTGCCAGTCGACCTCATTGGGATTAACAGCTCCTTGATGAACAAATACATCGAGTTTGTGGCTGACCGCCTGTTAACAGACTTAGGAGTACCTAAAGTTTGTATTATTTGTTTATATTCTTTTTTTTTTATATTTGTGCAGTCCCAGATGCACAGTATATTGACAAAAGTATTTGGACACCTTCCTTTTCCAATCGTATGTGGTTCCTCCTCTAAAAGTTTGAACCACACTATCGTACAGGATGCCTTTGGATGCAGTAGCATTACATTTTTGAATTAACTGAACTGGGAGACCCAAACCTGTTCCAGTTACAAGGGTTGGAGTGGAAAATCTTGAGTGTCCTGCTAAAGAGCTCTGACCTCAACCCTACTGAGCAACCTTTGTAGCTGGATCTTCACAAGCACACTCCACAATGTAGTGCCACATCTTCCCAGACGAGTGGAGGTTATAATATTTATAGTTTATAGTTATTATATAGTAAGACTAAATATGGAATGGAATTGAAAAAGCACATTCAATCCAATGGTCGGGTGTCCACACACTTTTGTCCATATAGTGTATTTCACATAGCGAGTTCATTTAAAGAACTGGTTTTAACTTCCTATTCTGATTTGTTTCTCAAAAAGGTCTATGAGGCGGAGAACCCATTCGATTTTATGGAGTTCATCTCACTTGAAGGGAAAACCAACTTCTTTGAGAAGCGTGTGGCCGAATACCAACGATTCGGAGTGATGTCAAATACAACAGACTTTGAATTCACTCTCGATGCAGATTTTTAAGAGTCAAACTTTTATACTTAAAAAGACAAAACTGACACAAGTATTTTACAAAATATGTTACAATTTCACCAGCAATCCTAATCAAATTGTTATTTACGTTTATTTACTTTTTCCGACATTAGTAAGATTTTATTTAATTGTTTAAAATCTGATGCAAAATGTATGAATGGGGGATTAATGCTCGAAGCTGCAGTATTTAAACAGTTGTTTTATTTTTATTCGGTTGTATTATATTTATTAGGATGTTTTCTGCCATGTTAGTGTGTTTTAACCAGCTCAGTATGCTGCTTAAAGCAGGTGGATGATGCTTATCGATGCTACATTAAAAAGAATATAATGTAATATCCTGGCATTATGAGTACCAAATCGCCTGTAAATGTTTACAACGCAAAGTAATTTCCTTGTTTGTTTTACAGGACATGCTTATTGCAGAAGCATATTCTATTTATGGTACTGATCCAGTGAATTGGTACAAAACAATAAATATAGATTTGTAGAAAATCGGATGTGTTGGGTTTTATTGCGGTTTCAGCTTACCTGTATTAAATAAGAATAGTTGACTATGTTAGTGTAATATTAGTACTTAGTAGTAGCAACAATAGAGGTATAAAAAACATTACCTGAATAATATGACTTGTACAGTTTTTTTTGTTTATATAGAACAAACTACCGTAATTTCCTGACTATTAAGCGCACCCAATTATAAGCCGCACACACTGAGTTTGACAAAGATTTTTATTTTGAGCATAAATACGCCTACACTGAAACTAATGAACTTTACACGGCTTGTATCTAAACAGTAGCCTACCAAGAAAGTCATTGTTCGCTCTCTTCCTCCTTCCTTTCACAACAATTTCTCTCTGGAGTTTTTCTTTTGGCATCGTCGTGCGTTTAAAAATCACCATCGGTGAAGCTTTTCTCCCGATGACGTGCAGCTCAGAACACAGATGAAGTGTGTTTTTTTAATGCCCGGTTGTTTTCAGCATGACGAATGATTCGCATTTCCTGTAGACAGTCCGAGTGAGCGGCAGGTCAAACGTCAAAGGAACCTCATCTATATTTATGATGTGGTGCGGCCCGATTCAGTGGGAGCGGAACCTGCTGATCGGTACATGAACACCTTACTCACTGAGCTACCAGTTCACACTTAAGCTTCAAGCAAGCAGTCAATAAGCCTAATGAAACAAGATGTCTTCCATACTTCAATGTAACTCTTATTAAAAGTAGGCCAAACTAGTCTTTTAAAAAAGACAAAGAAATAAAGCAATCTTTTAAACAGGTCTCTTTATTTAACAAATAGATTTACATTTTAGTGTCACAAAGTAGACAAACTATTAGATTTCAAAACCATCTGTTTCCTAACAGGCACAGTATATTTATGATTTATATACGTTGTGTAATAATAAGCTATTTTTTATATGTATTGTACCTATTGGAAATGTTTGTCACACTCACATGTGCATTTTTAATTACTAAAGATCTTGAAGATAATATTTGGGCACTGTCTCTTTAATGATAACCATAAGTGAGTGTGTGGTGCTGGTGTGAAAGTATCAGGTGCAGCCAGTTTGATAGGTTTGTAGACACTGTGTAAACTTACCAGCTTTTGTATACACACAGTACTGCAGAAGCATTATAAGGAGAATTATTAAAAGACTTTTACCCAGGACACAGCCTTTTCTAAGTGCTACTATTAGCAATGAGTTCCCGGATCCTGAGAATCCAACAGTAAGACTCTGGAGGATGTGACTACTGAATTAGGACCCCTGAAAGAGATTACTTGTGTATTTAACACTGTGAAGTTGAGAGTTCAGGGCTTTATGAGAATATGGTCTCTGTTCGTAGTTGCACTTTGGAATGAGAACATATACAAAACATTTTACTACATTACATCACATATCTAATTAGTATGTGACAAAACATTAAATAAAATATTACATAATACATATACCGTATTTTTCAGACTATAAGCCACTACTTTTTTCCCACGTTTCGAAACCCCGAACCTGGGCTTTTCCCGGTTTCACAAACTTCAAGCCAAAATCTGAACCCCATAACATAAGACCAATTACATTTCTGAACGGTAATCGGGAGAATAACCTTTTTTTTTTTTAAATGCACGACGATGCCAAAAGATAAACTCCCGAGAGAAATAGTTGTGAAAGGAAGGAGGAAGACAGTGAAAAATGACTTTCTTGGTAGGCTACTGTTTAGATACAAGCCGTTGTAACACGTTGAGTCTGGGTGAAGGGAGAGCTCACTAACTCCAGCTGCAACAGAAATCATATAAGCACAGACAGGTTTCCAAAACTCATGCTTTTTTATTTTTCTTGGCAACAGTGTTACGGGTTAGTCAAAGAAACTTAGAAATGAGCATCAGAAAATAATAAGGACATATTCCTCAGTCTTACACACACGCAGTTGTAGCGGAAAAATGCAGTGCCAGGCTATTCCCAAAATACCGCTCTGCTCCTAAAGGAAGCGCAACATATTTCACCCGTTACACCGTGTGTAACGTGTCTTTCTTTAAAGCCTGTGTAAACTTCATTAGTGTAGACACCTGGGGCTTATATACAGGTGCGGCTTATTTATGTTCAAAATAAAATAATTTGTCAAATTCAGTGGGTGCAGCTTATATATAGTATTTTATATTCCGCGGCGCTTTATAGTCCGTAAATTACAGTAATATTTAGGCATACAGGGGAATTATAAATACAAATATACATTTTTGCATTGTAAATGCATATTTATGTTTATCCCAAATGAGTAAGCCAGTGGCAACAGTGGCAAAAAAAACCTCCCTGAAACGTCACGAGAAAGAAAACTTGAGAAGAAACATCTTTGTTGCTATGAACTGACAATCTCCAGAATGCAAAACTATTCATGGCAGTTAAAGCCTTAAACACTGAGGATGTGTCTGAGACCCAAACACTAAGTGGAAGGCTGTTCTCTAACTGTGAGGCTTTGAAGAACAAAGCTCTGGTGCATCGTAAGAGACCAAACTTTTACTCAAGTAATGCGGTGTGCCATAGTAATAAATAGAACTGTAAATGGTTAAAAAGTGTAAGGTGACATAAATTGTTCATTAGAATCCTTGTCACTGTTGTAGGAGTTCACACACTTTGACTTGTCCTGTTAAAGAGAAAATAAGCCGACTCAGCTTTTGCACAGATGTATCACACCACCCTGAGCGTTGATGAGTTTCCTATTACAGCCTTCCCCGTCCTGTGGTATTCCTTACAGACACCTTCTGATACAAGACTGTAGCAAAATCATACTGTTTAATAAACAATTAAGACTTTATATGGGGTTAAATATTATATGAAGATAATGAGATAGTTGAAACCAATATTTCTTATGAACTTTAAGTTAAAATATTTAGAAATTATATGAATTTAAGAAGTTAGAAAAAAAGGAGAGACAAAGGTTTGTTTTATTAAGTACTTAAATATTAATACATTTATACCTACAATCACTAAATATGTCCATAATAAATGTGTCTGTTTTGTAAGTATGTTAGCAAGTAATAACCAGCAAAGATTATTATTATTTGATTTGATTATCCTTTGTCTTGAATTGTTTCTCAGTTTGTGGTTCAGTGTTTCCGTCCTCTGGTGCTGAGTGTGAATCTGAAACAGAGCAATCAGAGAAGCATATGTGTGTGTGTGAGTGTGTGTGAGTGAGAGAGAGTGAGAGAGAGAGAGAGAGAGAGAGCGATTGGGAGAAAGAGAAAGAGACAGAGTGAGTGTGTGTACGTGGTAAGATGGCATCGAGCTGGGGAGACGTAGTATCGAAGCAGGCCGATCAGATATCTGATCGTCTCCGTCAGCTCGTGTCTTCTGGGCTGCACTTTCTCCGCGATGAGTTGGGGGTAGATTTGGGGTTGAAGCCCGAGCTTTGCGCGGCCTGGGTGATTCCCACCACAGCCCTGATCTGCCTGGTTCTCCTGCTGGTGTTGGTCGCGGCCTGTGGAGGATCTTGGCGCAGAAAGCACGGCGTCGCTCGGAGTAAGAGCGCCCCCGCCGAGGTCGTAAAGGCCCCGCCGGTAAAAGCGCCCAAAGCCGACGAGCCAAAAAAGAAAACCAAGAAGAAATCCGCGGAAAAGGTAAGCGCCATTTATATTTAACACGTTTTTCCCTTATTCACGTGGAGTGTTTCAGCTCTACTGGCATAAACGACCTCCTTCAATCCGAGCTAGGCTAGCGAGCTAGGCTAGCAAACTAGCATGCTAACTTTCTATTGGAAAGAACTACAGTTTTGACAGATTGGCTATAGCTCTCTTGCTAGCCGGCTAATCTCCCCAGCAGACCCAGTGGCTAATTTGCATATACACCTAGTAGTATTTTTAAACACGTGTCTTTGTTTTTAAAAATATATATTTTAGAGACCATGAAAAGCAAATTGAAGGTTATTTGTCATAAACATGGGTTAATAGTAATCAACAATGCTTCACAGTCTCATAGTCTGGTGTACGGGAGATAGCATAGCTTAGCTGGCTGGCTGCCCTATCTCTGTAATTAGAAATAAATATCGTATCGCGATATTGTGTCGATATAAATGAGTATGCGATTATATATATAATTTTTATTTTAAGTTTACACCAAAAATGTTCACACTGAAAAGGAGAGGGAAACCAAAAAAACAAATGAAATCCCCAAATGCAGCTCGAGTGTTTCCAGATGTGAAAAAACATGAGCTAGAAAGCGTTCTATTGTTTATTCGATGTGTAAAATTGAGCTTCACTTCAACAGAAGAACCAGTCGAATGGCGGGACGGTCCCTGAACCTCGAGAACAAGTCAAAGTTGTCAAGGAGGTCCCTAAACAGGCTTCAGCACCACCACCTGCTCCAGCAGCTGCTGCAGCAGCTCCAGCAGCAGCAGCAGCAGCAAGACCACCTCAGCGTCAACCTCGTCAGCCTCAACCTCCTCCTCAACCTCCTTCTCAAACTTCACCTCAATCTTCACCTCAACCACAAGCACCCGCCAACGCTAAAGATGAAAAAGTAAAAGCTAAATTTGTTTCATTTCAATTCATTTTCATAGAGATCATGTTTCACAACAGATGTTGTCCCGAAGCAGATTTACAGAAATCGATTGCAAACAAGTTCATGTTACACAATTATCATTCACAATTAGACCCTATAAATAAATTTTCAATGAGTGAGTCTGTGGTAAGGAAAAACTCCTTGAGACCTCATGAGGAAGAAACCTTGAAAGGAACCCGAGTATAAAGAAAACCAGCTTCATCTGGGTGACACCAAAAGTCCATTCCATCTATTATTAATTTTATCCACTGCTCATTGATGGACTTTTGAAGGCAAAACTTGTAATCTTGATTAGATTCAGTCCAAATCATTTTAATTACACATTAGAGAGCCAGTTACTTCTCATGTGAAAACATCACCATTAAAATGTCCTGTTTCATCCCGGCTTGCATTCGAAATGTCAAAAAAAAGTTCACTCTGTTATCGAAAAGCGTTTAGAAGAAATTTTCGGTTTCTCGACTCTGATTGGTCAGGGAGTATTTGATTACTGCAGCTATGACGGTAGTCTTGGCTGAAGTTTATATAAACCACAGGCTTCTATCATTGCAAGCTTAACAATAGTAACATCTCATTCACAGGGTTTCTTGTGTTTGACAATACATATCCGAAGGCTAACAATAAAAGCGTGTTATATAACCATTTCCACCAGACACTATGAGCGAGAGTTTTCATCTATGAAAGTTATTTTTTTTGTCAGGTTTCTCTGTGTAAATGACGAGTTTTTTTTTAAGTCGCTTTAACTAAAAAGAGGAAATAGTCAAAATGACTGAATAATAACAGGAACTAACTTCTATCAGTATTTGTTCGACATTATATGACAGATTGATCTGTTGTTCAGTAATGCATATTAATGCATAACCCCTGAGGACATTACGTTACTGGAAAATCACCACCATCCCCTTTTTTCCCCTCTATAACAGTATTGTGTTTCTGTTATCTACAGGATGCAGAGGATAATTTAATGAACATATAATTTAAAACTTTCACTTATTGTAGTAACTGTTCAGTAAAAATGCTGTAAAGTGGTGATCGCTTTTAAAGATCTTTTTCTTGGAGGTAATAATGCCCCCCCACCCTTTTTTTTTTTTTCGAAACCACATTTCTTTTTATATAGGCCAAGAAAAGTAAGAAGAAACCAAAACCTGAGGTGAAACCAACCCAAGCTGTTTCCTCTACTGACGGAAAGGAGCCTGACGAAGGTGCGAAACCGAGTAGTGATCCAAACCACACTTTGACGGTTGCACAAGCTCAGTGAAAAGAGATAAGACACGAGGCCATAGTTGTATTTAAAGCCGTGAAGATTGTTTCATGGTGTTTTTTTCAGCCAATCATTTATTGATTTGGCTTGGAGATAAAATGACGTATCAAAGGTTAAATAAGAGCTTGTGAACTTTAAACATGGAGCGTTTGCTCAATGCTTTCATTTCGATCAACGGGTCTGTATTTAAATTACGTTATCATTAATATCTAAGGAATCTACTCATACTTTTGTTTCCTCATGCTGTTAATTTCACTTTGATTTTCTTTATGTCTCAGTATACAATGGGTATTAGAAAAGGTGGTACCAAGTTTTAAATAATCTTGTGGTCCAACATGGGCCATATCACATTCAGAATTAGCTTTATTACCAAGTGCTTACACACACATGGAATTTGACTTGGCATCAGGAGCTTCCAGTGCAGGAGAAAGTACAAACATAATGTAACAGAATTGTAAACCAGACTGAAATAATGCAATATATACAGAGTTAAACTATTGTTTAAACGAACGCACAGATGTTATTTACAAGTGTACAGTTTACAAATGGACCGTTGGATATGCGCGGTATATTTACATACTCATATTTAGAAAAGCACCTGAAGATGATCGAGTGACGGGGTGTGTAAAGTCAATACACGTTTTTGGCTTTGTGTAATAAATGAACAAGATTCCTGAAATGCATTTGTTGTTAAATGTGTTTTACATACCATTTAACGCTGACTCGTAATGCTGAGATCTACGCCACACATTCGGGGTAAATAAAGAAAATCTATAAAGGACTTTGAAAGCAAAGTAAACTAACAGTGAGAGTGAGTTGTCAGAAAATAAATCGTGTTCAGTCTCGTTTTCGGTTTTCTATTTATAGTGTACCGGTAAACGTATAACCTACAAGCTGTAACCGTGCATTTAAGATTCGTGAGTGTCAGTGTTCAGATAAAACAGTTTGTTTAGGGTAGACCGAAAAAAGTTGTTTTGAAAATGTGAGTTTGACAGAAAGCCCCATCAGCATTATGAGAATCTCGTAGTAACATGGCATTACTTGTACTACACAAATCACTGTTGAAAAAGGAAATGGGCTTATACTTATGGATGAGGGATTGTTGTTCTACAACTCTTCAATAGGCGCTTGGGAGACTAAAATCAGCAACCGAGAGAAACGACAGCAGCGCAAGAAGGAGAAGGGCTCCAACGATGAGTCAGGAAGTCCTGGTAGTGGTCAGCATGCTGGTCAGCAGGCCGAGCAGCAGCCTGCAGCTCCAGTAAACACCAAGAAGAATAAAGGTATGCGGTTTGAGGATTTAGATTAAATCATCATGACCTTAAAAATGTATCTAAAAAACTTATCAAATGTATTTTTGATTTCTTGGTAGAATCTCAGAATTTAAAGGCTGCCAAAACTGATGCCAGTATATCCCCAGGTAAATAATGATTTCTTTCTTTTTTCCTTTCGCTAAATTTCTAAAGTTTGTTGCTAATGATCCCCCTTAAGCATATCTAATGAATGACTTCATCTGTAGTGCTTTCCACCTGGAATAACGTGAGCTCTGTGAACACTGGAGGGCGGACTGATATGTCCGTGAAGCATCCACCCCAGGTGAACCCATCAGACCGCAATAAATCATCTGCTGCCATTAAGACGACTGGACATAGGACTTCAGAGACATTCGCCTGGGCTCAAGAATCAAACGGTATTAATTGATCTCCTGGTCTATGGTGCAGAAATAGGATGTGGGGATTGAATACCAAGGAGACTGATACATAAAGGTGCTATGTTTTACAGGGTTATGTTTATTACCCATAGTTTTAGATAAAATATTTTCTCATAATGTGTTTTCTCTTCAGCCACTCGGTGGTAAAAAGTATTTTTTGTTTGTTTTTTTTTAAGTTGGTCCTTGCGTCTGTCTGTCTGCTTGGCAGTCATGATTACAGCAGGGGCAAATAGATTTTTCTTTTGCTGTTTTTCAGAGATGATCTCTCTGTAGATGACAAGGGCTTATTGCCCATTTTCTCTATTTAAAAATAAATAAATAAGAGGTTGAATGTTTGTAGGATTAATATGGAATTATCATGGTATCCAGTAGATACTGATTAGACTAATTGATTAGATTTGTAGGAACAGACACGAGGTCAACTGTCTAAAATGTTTATTTATTTTATTATCAATAAAATCTTCTACACTGATGTGGCATCACATTAACCACTCCACGGTGAATTAAATAACTTTGATTATCTTGTCGCAATGATGCCAGTCAATGGGTTAAACATATTGAGAAATTTCTCATAGTTGATGTGTTGAAAGCAGGAAAAATTGGTGTGGATCTGAGCTGTTTTGACAAAAGCCAAAGGTTTAAGGGTCTTGGTGCCAGATAACACAGCACTCCTTGTGCCTTGATGAGTTGTTTTGGTTATATTCAGTATTGTGCTGGTGGTTTTAATGTTATGGCTGATCTGTGGGGATTCATCAGGTTACCCGTTTCTAATCATACCTTTATCACATGATTATTAAGCAGAATAAAGAGAAAATAAATTCTATATCAACAAAACACACAAATAAAACAGATAATTTTGTTTTGAGCAGGCTCATGGTCCAACGTGGATGGACGAAGCAAGCCAGAAGTGAACCGAATGAACTTCTCTATGCCTAGATTAAACCAATCAGGTATGCAGATAATATTAACTGTTGAAATCTGTGTTTTAACGATTTAGTGAGTTCTACACGATATGTATAAAAGTCTTGGGACATCTGACATTTAAAACCATATGTGTACCAAAACCGATACCACAAAATTGGAGGCACACAATTGCAGAGGATGTCTTTGGATGCATTTAGACTATGTGATTGTGTGCAAAACCATCTCCATGCAAATATGATGTACATACGTTGGAGTGGGAGATCTTGAAAGACCTGCACAAAACCTCTGTGGCTAAACACTCTTATTGCTGATTGAGCACAAATCTCTGGAACAGAAGAGTGAGAGTTATTATAATGGTAAATAAGGAATAAATGTAGAATGGGATGTTAAAAAATGCACATACCAATCTTCTCATCAGGTGTCCACAAACTTTTGTTCATATGATGTCTTATTCCAATATTTTTAGTCTTATCTTTTTAAATGTAATGCTTTCTCATGATTAAAGGCTTTATTTTTTTATTTTTTGTTAAATATTGTGCAGTATGGAAAGCTGGTTTAAGTCTCCACAGTGAGGTGCTTCACTGCTAAATATAGTTTATGGTCAAATGCAGCATGAGACGTGTTAGATTTGTAATGCATCAAATGATCAAGGCTGACACTAAAGAACAAATACAACATAACAATAATATTTAGTGATAAGACGGGTTATATTCAGTAAGAAATTGCATGATGCTATAATACTTTAGAATTTTAACGTTAAGCCCTACATTATATAAAAATACGCTGCAATCGGCAAGTGAACACACCTTCTATAACCTGTTCTCAACCACTTTTTTCTCTCCCATCATCTTTTGCAGCAGCTGGTGTTCCTGTGAGTCAGCCTTCTTCTGCAGAGTTGGGGAACGGTCATCCCATCGCTGATGAGTGGTCTGGATTCAGTAAGACTAATAATTGTGATGAAAATTACAAACACATTTTGATTAGCTTCCAATAAAAATCTTATACACTATATTTACAAGGCAAAATACTATTTCAGATGGTGTTGGAGCTGTAGATCCAAGTTCTGACTGGAATGCTCCAACCGAGCTGTGGGGAAACTATGATGAACCCAAGCCTGAAAAGCCAGCAGCTCAAGAGACATCTGTTTCCCAGGTAACCAGGGTCAGTTGAAGAATACTTCCAGTAGTTGTGATCAGAACTCATCTAATGGTCTAACAGTGCTAACAGTTTTGTGAACACTTGATCATGAGATTCGTATGTGCTTTTTAAAAAAACTCATTCCACATTTAGTGCCCATTTGCAGTTTTAATAAACTTCAATGTCCACCTCTGGGGTGTTTAGGAGGGTCGAGGTCAGAGCTCTATAGCAGGCCGCTCAAGATCTTCCACTCTAACACACGTTAGCCATATGTTCATGGAGCTGGCTTTGTGCACAGGCCAATTGTCATGCTGGACCAGGTTTGGGTCTCCTAGTTCAACTAATGAGAAAATGCAATGCGTCTGCATCCTGAGACACATTCTAGACAATTGTGTTCCTCCAACCTGCTGATATCCGTTTGGGAAAGAACAACATGCGGTTTATCGATTATACAAGAATGCACTACATAGTAGTGTATACACGGTAAATACACAGTTATTATAATCTAGGTGGAGCCATTTTGGATTTGGTCTGTTTATTGGCATCGTCGTAAATAAAAAACAATACAACATAAACAAAAGACATGTTTGACATGAATGATGAAGAAACGATTTATTTTAGTAAAGAAATGTCATCCTAGTTTATTGCAACCAGATACTTTACTCGTGCATTTTTTTTGTGCTTCTGTATATTACATATTCTTCTATTTAATTACCTATTAAGTTACAGCTTTGCTGGGTGTAGGATTGGTTTGTTAAAGTAACTAGTTCATTAGATATAGCAGTCCATCTTATATACATTATCTTTGTTGTTGTTTTTTTACTTCCATCTCAGGGTGGAAAGTTCTGAGATTTTAATTAGGTATCCTCCTTTTTGGCTGACATACAAAATGGCCTGATAAATGAGTTCTACTTGTTGTGTAACCTTGTGTACTGTATGTGTGTCAGTTGCAGGAATCTGATGATGACAAGGACAAAGGAGATCCTTCTGGGAGTAGCAAGTCCAAGAGAAAGAAGAAAAAGAAGAAGAAGCCGGAGGATGAAACTGCTGGCTCACAGGTATGAGAACTTGGTCGTTGAAACGAACACCTAACTCGAGACATGGTCTAGCCGTGGTGATAATATAACAAATAACAGTACATAATTAAGCAAAAGAGAACCATGATGTATAAACTTTACAGCAGACGCAGGCACGGATCTCCTCAGGAAAAGTAGTTTATCAAAACTAAAATGAGCAAATTAGCAAGACCCGAGTAGAACTCGAGGAGAGACTGGTCCTTGATCAGGCACTGTATATGAATCCTAAAATACATCTAAAGTCTTTTTTCTTTTCTGTTCAATTTTGGCACGAGTGTTAAGGTTGTGTTTGTGTACAGGTGAACATCGAAAACTCATCTGTACCAGCAGAATGTGGATCTGTCAAACCTCGCCCTCATGTGCCAGTGGAGGAGTCGACCAAACAGATCCTCGCTCCGCAATCAGGACAAAGTGAGTAGTCCGAGAATGCGACAAGAACAATAATTAATAAAATCTCATTTTGACTGTGAAATGTTCTCTTTAGACACTTTTCCCACCTTTTGCATGTGATTACGACTTGTTTCTATTTTAGGGTTTGGCATGTATGAATTTCTATTTGTTTTAAAATCAGATTATTAACTACAATACATCTTGTTTTCCCAGAGAAATCTGACCAGAATTTGGAACTGCAGAAGCAAAAGAAAAAGGCCAGGAGAGAAACCTGAATACCCTCGACTTCTTATGCAAAGGATTGTCAAAAGAAAAAAAGTTTATGCAATAATTTCAGAGTACAGAATTTTATACCGATTCAGTCTTCTGTGCTATTTATAGAACATCTAAAGCGAGTCGGGCCAAGTTGGCCAGAAAACAACAAACAAACAAAAACACCACAATTACAGCAAATGGACAACTTATGCACTATGCTAGACTGATGTCTTGTAAAAGGATTGATTAACGTACTTGATATCATGCACGCTTTTAGTGCAGTGAAAGATTATTATATCGTTGTCCGACTGCTTCTTTTCGCAATGTTAATAGAATTTGAAAATGTTGGTTAAAATCATGGGGGAAATTTTATGAGTTTCGAGAAGGGGTTTATTTTTCCTTTCTTTTTTTCATTATGAATTCTTTTTCCTTTCTTTTTTTTTTTTACTGCTGAATTGCATTCAGAAGTATTTTACAGTGTAGCAGTTAGTGTTAGACACCACTGGTAGACACTGTGCCATCAGAGCCATCATGAAGTACATCAGAAGTCATCAGCAGCAGGAAGAGACTGGTATAATTACTGTAATTTGTCATCAAAAACAAGGAGAGTACAGGTTACTATGGAGATGTTTTTAACACTAAGAATATTCTCAGTGCTTTTTTTTCCCCTCTTGTGTTAAGTCTACTATATTTTCACATACAGAGGATGTACACACCTTTTTGAAATGCTTCGTCTTACCTTGTTAACTGTTCTCTTGCAAGCTAGAAAAAGCCAGGCCATATGTACAGAATTAATAAGGGCTTTTTTTCTATAATTCTCTTTACTTGCACTGTGCTAATGTTTGTAATAGTTTCTATTTTTTTTTTTTTTCTAATCTTGAAATGTGATTTGTTTAATTCCTGTTTCATTTTGTTTTGATATCGAGATGAGACAAAGGGGGAAGTGTTTTTTTTTCTTTTCTTTTTTTATAAATATATGGAGAGAAACCGTAACAGCAGCTTTACCTCCATTTCACTATCAATAGCATCATTATCTGGAATCTGTTGCCTTAATCCATTTTCTTTTCTTTGTGTAATATACGCATCTAACCATCTCTCAGATTCAATTCACGTTCAAATAAGCTGTGGATTAATCATTTCCAGGTCGATTGATGTCAAAGCTGCATTTATTGTTGCGTAAATCCTGTTTTAAACTTTATAATCATTAAAAAAAAAAATCAAAGGTCCACATCCTTTTTTTTCTTTCCTTACTCATAAAAGAACTACTCTAAGCATAAAAGGCTTTAATGGATGAGAAATGGAGACTGCTTTTGGTAGATGTAAAGAATGGATTTCAATCTTTTCTTTTCTTTTCATTTTCCCCCAGGCTTTATGGCTTGTGAATATTAATTTAATTGTGTCTCTATGTGGATTATCTGGGTGTTTATCCCTCATTCATTTTTTTGTAAATTGTGGTAGATTTTTGCGTACCTGAGGTACTCTGGTTACGAATCAGACACCTGCCTTAGTTTTCCATTAGAAAGGTGGTCAAACCAGTGTATTTATACCTGTCTTCAGATTTTTTTCAGATCGGAGAATGATCATGTTTACTGAAGTCGATGCAATATTTCTATGTTGATTTGTTAAAGAAATAAAACATTTGATCATTGTTATTCTGCGTGACTGTTCCTGTGTGGCCAGAGAATCGATCACGTGCGAAACTACAGTAGAGTTTAACCTGAAATGATTTGCAGACAGAATCTGAAAGCTATCTTCATTCTAGGGAAGTCCCTAGTTGACGTTGTGAAGGGAAAGAAAACATGACTGTTTTCTGAGATGTCCTACTACTTTTTTTTTTTTTACATATTAATTGTAAGAATTCTCTGAAAATTCTTGGGGCCCCTTTTTTGCTGCTAAAACAGTTCTGACCTATCGAGCATTAATAGCATTAACTTCTTCAGCACTTTGAGCTACAGGAGCTCGTCTGTTCGATCAGACCACATGTCATTGAGCATTGGCTGGCCATGTCCCTGTCGCTGGTTCATCACTTTTCCTTTTTTTTTTTTAAATGATCCTGACCACTGCAGACTGGGTTTTGGAGACTCAAGTCGTCTCACCATCAGAAGTTGGGCCATGTCAACTTGCTCAAATCCTTACACTTGCCCATTTTTCCTGCTTCAAACACATCAACTTTGAGGACAAAATGCTGCCTAATAATGTCACTAATAGGTGCCATGATGAAGAGATAATCAGTATTATTCATTCACTGCTCGTGTGTGTGTGTGTGTGACATTAAATTAAGATATTTCTGCAATTAAGAATTGTCCTTATTCATGCACAAATATATGTAAGGACTGCTTAGACAGATTGACTCATTCGTTTGTGGTTTTTATTTATAGTTTAAATATCCACTATATTCCCTATGGTGGATTATAAAGCTTTATCAAACTCTCTCTCTCACACACACACTCAGAGAAGCAGCCATCACGTCCTGATCCTCGCTCAAATCCTCGCTGTCCGGTCACGTGATCAGGGGATGAGCTGAATTAATGCTGAGGCACACACACACACACACACACACGGAGCACTGAGAACACACGACGACGACGCTCTGGATGCTTCCAGCGTGAAGAACGCAGTGCACAGCGTCGCCATTACAGTCGTGGGAGCCTCGGTGTGAAGCAAGATGATTTCTCCGTGGGACAGATGGTACACCACGAGCTGCTGCCTCTGCTGCCATGTCCGGACTGGCACCATTATCCTCGGAGTGTGGTACATGGTGAGTGACCTGAGTCTGTCTGTCTGTCTGTCTGTCTGTCTGCAGTGCGCGAGCTCCCGTTACAATACATAACCAAGGAGGTTCTCAGGGTTCAGTGGAAAACAGGTTCTGATACAAGAACATGATATTTTTGTTCATTTTGGAGAAAACCAGATTATTCCAGCAGCATGCTGTTGTTTATTCACTGCCCTCTAATGGTTGCTCTAACACACACACACACACACAATGCCTCGCTCACGACTCCCATCCTGCACTCCCTTTATCACGGTGAAGAGAAAATATGAGACAGATGGTCTTCTTTCTCATGGTCATCCTTTTTATTCTTCTATTCTGTCTCTCACATATGCACACTTTTTCTTCTGCACACACACACACACACACACACACACACACACACACACACACACACACACTGTATGTATTTTTGTTTTGGTCTAAATCGCACACACACACACACACACACACACACACACACACACACACACACACAGCTGTTAAAGCACCTTGAATACTCCTGCTGTTGTTGCCATTGTTACTGTTATTTTCGTAATTTCTTGTTGTGTCTCTGTACATCCTGGGATATTTCATCATTCCTTTTCTCCTTGAACAAGAAATCAACATCAGTTCCTCCAGTTCCTTTACTGTCCTGTTTTTTATTTTATTATTATAATTTTTTTTTTATCAAATTCAATAATTAAAAATAACATTATAGGTTGTAGGTGTATGATTATTGTAAATTTAGGTTATATGAATTTTTTTATACATGCAATTTTACTCAGTAATTTTGTATAATTTGGATAATAAATAATTGTATAATTTTTTTTGCAAATGATAAATTAATATATATATATATATATGCATGGTTTTATTTAAGCCACTGTTTTTATTATTATATTAGTGTATATAAATAGTATTAAATAATTGTTGAGTAATTAAATATACGTGTTCCTTCAGAGCGATGTGCTTATGTGTTCAGTCTGTTTCTTCCTCATACTCTCTTTCTCTCTCTCTCTCTCTCTCTCTCTCCTTTTCCCTACTTCTTTCTCCATGTTCTCTCTCTCTCTCTCTCTCTCTCTCTCTCTGTGTGTGTGTGTGTGTGTGTGCCTAATATTGTGTTGGTCCCCTTTTTGCTGCTAAAACAGTCCTGACCCATCGAGCATTAACTTCAGCACTTTGAGCTACAGTAGCTCATCCCTGGGAGTTTTTCCTTCTCACAGTCACCACTGTCTCGCTCATTTGGGATAAACTTATAGGAACTGATTTATGATGCTAAAATTAATTGAAATGAATCGAATTATATTTGTTTAAATGGAACCATAATGAAGTTGAATCCTCTCATTAATCTGTTACATTGACTGAGATTTAAATTATAAAGCAAATCATAGATACATAATGCATATTAAATATAATCTAAAAGAAAATAATTTCAGTAATAAATCTTTTGATGTCTTAAATTTATGAGGAAGTGATCTGATGCAGATTTACTTTAGATTTCTTGCATTATTTGACTCTGTAATTAATTAAATATTATTAATTAAAATATTTAATAATAACTAATAGTTTAATACAAGAAATACAGGAATCTTATGTTTATTTATTATACGTTTATTTTTTATTTTACTGTTTAAATGCACCAGTACAAAGCCTGTTCATGTGTAATGAGAGGCGAAGGGATTAGTGACGTTACTCAGGTTTACTCAGTCGGGCGGAGCTGTCCAACAGTTCAGCTTCTTTTGTATGAGGACTACAGTTCAGCCCGTCTCATTGTTTGAGTATGAATCCATATAATGCATGCATATAGTGCATGTATAATGATTATTTATTAGGATCTAACACATTCTACTCAACAATCCACCAGAAAAAAATCCATTTACATTTACTCATATTGCAGATGCTTTCATTAAAATATCTTACAGATGAGACAGATGTTGGGACTGAGCAGCAAAGGCTTTTGGTTTTGCTGTATGGCAGTACTGTGCCATTTTTTAGCACTATTGCAGAGTCTGAACTGCTGAAACATGGGGAAAAAAAAAGACATTTTATTTTAGGATCATCTCATTCCTTCCACAGTTTCTCAGAGCATAATAAAGTGTAGCAGATATAGGAGGTCCGGGTGAATCTCACTTACTAGATATGCAGTAACCTGTACATACATTACCTGGCCAACATTTTGTGGACAGCTGATCACCACCTATATTTGATCCTTTAGTTCATTTTTACCTCAAGGTTAGAAGTGTGGAATTTGTAAGAAAGTGGTAGCACAATGGTTAAGATCTTGGACTTCTGTTGAATGTGATTAGTTAAAATCCTAGCACCATGATGGGGGTGGTGTTGGGGGTGGTGTTGGGCCGTTTGCTTTTTCTGCTCAGTTGTGTAAATGACATGATAGTAAGGTATGTTCACCGAATGCCATAAAGTTATACTATAAGAAGACACTCCAGACAATTAATTTAAGATTTTAGGGAACTAGGAAACCTAAGCATGTCAGTGCTCAAGTGTACAAAATCAGGTCCATGAAGATCTAGTTATCCAAGGTTGGAGTTGAGGAATTAAATCTCCAGCACAGTGCCCTCACCTCTACCCAATGAATTTCACTCCAGGACTCCTAGCTGTACCTTAATAAGTCTCTGGTCTCATTAAGCCCCCTAAAACAGCAAAATTGTCAGGCATCCACAACCTTTTGGTCGTATATAGTAGTGTGCTTAAGGATTAGCTTTTGTTCAAACAGACAGGTTCCTCTTTTATGTAATGTCTTAACTGATTCTCTAATCATCACTGTGCACCAGATTACCCATGCTTCCCCACCTGCCTCTCTCCTACGCAGCTCATCAATGCCGTGGTCCTGTTAATCCTGCTGTCTGCCCTAAACGACCCGGTGCAGTATCACTACCACCTCACCAGTGCTGAACTTGGCACAGATTTGGACGTCATGGATGATGCTAGTAAGTGAAAAAATGTCATCTCAGCATATTTTACTTTCATACAAAGGGCTACACAACTTTCCCGATAAGAAGTATACAGTGTTATACTAAATATTCCCAGTGGTTTTGCATGTTCAGCAACTGATTAGGAAGAATACGCTTTCTCTTTTCTTTAATGTGAACAAATGTCGTGTGTAAAGATGTGCACAAGCCAAATAGGCTTTCGTTTATTTTATATGTAACAACATCAGTGATGTTTTATATCTTAAAAAATACAATACATCATAAACCAATCAGGGTTTATGTGTTAAAGCTGAATGAGGGCAGTCAGATTTACAGTTCAGGCTCATGCCCATTGGACCTTTTTATGTCTGGATTGTGCATAATCTACACTCCTCATGTTGTATATGATTGCAGTTTATTTTTACCATCTATTTGCATAGGAAATACAGTAATAGTCCTCAATATTATGACAAAACCTCTTCCTTATTCTCTCCTGAATTTCTTAGTGTACAGTCAAATTTGAGAGAAAAAAAACACTGATCTGTTACAGGATGTAATATGGATGATGTATGTACAGTGTATGGACAAAAGTTCGTCGACACCTGACTTTTAGATTGGTATGTGCTTGGTATTTGATCACCCCATTCCACATTTAGTCCTTTTTTTGCTATTATAAAAACCTCCACTTTTTTGTAAGATGTTCCACTACATTTTGGTGTGTGCTTGTGGAGATTTGTGCTCATTCAGCAAACAAGGGTTTTGGAAAAGTCAGGTACTGATGTGTTCAATTCAACTGATGACGATGTTTTTTTTTTCTCTCCAAAATCATCATATTTAACCAATAAAATATATACGGCTAGATAAAAAAAAAAATTGATGAGAACTTAAAGCTCGAGACACACTGAGCTGACGGTGGGCCATTGGGGAATGTTAAGAGGTTTTTAAATTTGTCGCTCGGCTTCAGTTTTTTCTGCACCTTAGGCTCGAGTCGGACGGCATCAGCTGTTTTTTGGCGATTCTGCATGTTGAGCAGAATGGGAGCTCGTCTTTGAGAAAAAGAACTTGTTAGCACAAGTGGGGAAAAAAGGGAACACGCTTGTTGTCATTCTTGCACTTGTCTTTGCAACGAAGCAAACATCAGTTCTAGCTCTTCTGGTTTCCCAGTTTATATGCAGAATACAGAATACTGCCACCTGCTGGTATGTTCTCTCACGTAAGCGCAGAACAGATTCGCCTGCCTAACAATCGGCCCAATTCACAGCACAATTTGTCGATGGCGATTAATTGAAAAATGCCAAAAAAATCAGCCAGATTAATCGGTTGTCGGATCAATTTGTCGACTTCTATTCAATAGGGTTGAGTTTAGAGGTCTATAGCAGGCCATTTAAGATCTTCATCTTCAACCCATATGAAGCATATCTTCAGCAGCAGCATTGTCATGCTGGAACAGATTTGTGTCTTTTATTTCAAGTGAAGGGAAAATTCAATGCTTCCTCATCCAATTGTGTTCCTCTAACCTTGTGGCAAATTTAGTTTTAAGCTATATATATATATATATATATATATAAAATGGTATACATTTTTTTTTTTTTTGTGTAAAATATTTATTATTCTGAATTTTAAAATGTAAGCTAAATAATGTGACTTTAGGTTTATTAATAATGAGTCAGGATCAGTCATAATCATATACATTCATTAAACTGAACTCTATATACCTGTAAATCTAAAACAGCAAACGGAGGATTTCTGCTTCTTGACCTGGAAGGAATTTGATCTTAACCTGGTTTTCTCTCTACAGACATGTGCATCGCTGCTGCAATTTCCCTGCTGATGATACTGATTTGTGGGATGGCCGCTTACGGTGCTTATAAGGTACAGCTGCATAATCAATATTAAAAGTAAATGAGGTTATTACAAAGTAGTACCTTTTTAAACCTTTACATTACATTATTATTTTAGTCTTATAAATATCCTGTGTACATTAAGATTTGTTTAGAATTTGCATTTAAACTATATCGTCTTAGCATTACGAGAATAAAGCGTCGAGCATGACGGTGTTCAGCTCCTTCAGGGTTGATTTCTTCGATCATCATCCTCATAGTCTCTTGAGGAACAACATATTTTTTTCGATTAAGCTTCCTAAAATAGCCACTGCAGTGAAAGTTTGATAATTTCAACTCCATGCTGATGCACCAAAAGACAAAGAATTTCCTTATTGCTGAATCCTAACCTGAAGTAACCTTTCTCGTAATTCTATTCTTTAATTTCATATTGCTATGACTTTATTCTCAAAATATTGTGACTGTATTCTCATTATTTAGACTTCATTCCCATAATTTAGATTATGTTATTAATATATTTTTACTTTATTCGCATAATCCTTTTATTTATTCGTTTTAACGCGGCACTAAAACACTGTTGTATTTTTTGTAATTCTTTCGTCTGTTTTTATTTTTTGTTCCCGTGATTGTGTTTTTTTTTTTATCAAATCCTTGTGTATTATAATTAATATATACATAAATAATCCTCATTAATCCTTTCTTTACAGCAACATGCTGCTTGGATTATTCCATTTTTCTGCTACCAAATCTTTGACTTTGCCCTCAACACCCTGGTAGCAATAAGTGTCATGGTTTACCCGAACACCATTCAGGACTACCTTGAGCAACTGGTAGGAAACACTTATTTTGGTCTTTAAATATTTATTCTTTCTACTGACCAGGTATTGAGTATCATTGTGAAACGGTTGCTTGTGTTTTAAACAGCCTGGGACCTTTCCATACAAAGAGGACTTGATGTCCACCAACAACATATGCCTAGTGTTCGCTGTACTCATCTTCATTGGCTGTATCCTGGCTTTCAAGGTAAATGCGGTGGAATTGGTGAAATTTGACACCAGACCCAGTGACACCATTTCCAGTACACTCCCCAGCGTAACATGATATTTTACAATAAGGGGACACAGTTACACAGAATACCTGACATTTCGCGTCCATTAATTTTCAATGCGGCGTCATTAGAAGCTCTCAGAGGGATCGGAGAGTAGCGAGAACCTGACACTCCGTGGAAAATTTGGAGTTGGATTAAACTCCATGCAAATTAGACATGGAAAATATGAAACCCCGACCGAACGTCTCTCCCGAGCCAAGTGACCGGTGTCCAGCTTCAAATAATGTCCCGTATGTGCTGTGCATATTTTCCCTCAAGATTTTTGCAGCATGGGTGCAGTTTAGTTTCTAGCTAGAAACAATTATAAATCCAGTCTTAATGTGATGCAGTGCATGCCTCATGTAGAATCGATACAATATCAGCACGCAATCTGACGTTGGTTCAAGTTGTAAACTACATGAATGTTCTTACTGGAGTGTAGGAGAAAAAATAATGAACTAACTATCTCATTGTGTAGAGTGTTAACGCATGTTTTAATACCAATATACCAAATATTTTGGTATTGCAGGACATCGCAGAAATAAATGCTCCAGTTACATACTTGCCACATCATATCCGAGAGGTCCCTGAGGTGTTTCACATTCTGTAACCCCATGCCAATTCTGGTGTACGATAGACTTTTCATAGCTGTAGCAACATCCACAGTTGTTACTATGTATTGCAAGGCTAGAATGTCCCATGATCAGTGGTGGACAAAGTCATTTTTATACTTTGTATGTTATCATAATGTTGGAAAGTGATACTTGTTATTTATTTGCCAGGCGTACCTGATAGCCTGTGTGTGGAACTGCTACAGATATGTTAGTGGAAGAGGCACCACAGAGGTCCTGGTTTATGTCACCACTAATGATACAACCGTAAGTCAAGGACAATTTACTGTCATTTTGCAAGTAATGTGTCCTGCTATTTTTTTACTTGAAGCACATTTTGTTCCATTTTGACACTGGATGAGTTCAAACCAGAACGAGACCAAGGTCATTAATATTTTAATGAAATAACTGAAATGTCTGTATATTTAGATGTTTTTAAACTTTTGTTGATTGATTAAAGGAACCTTAAGGTGTGTAAGGTAATGTAAACTACACTTTATGCACAAAACTATTGGGACACCTGACGTTTCCAGCCATATGTGGTTCTTCCCCAAACTGTTCCCACATTGTTGGACAATTTTATAGGATGTATTTGGATTCAGAGGCAGTAAATTTTCCCTTCACTTGAACATAGAGACCCAAATCTGTTCCAGCATGACAATGTACCTGTGCACATAAACATCTCGATGTAGATATGCTTTACAATGGTTGAAGTGGAAGATCTTGTGCAGCCTGCTTTAGATCTCTGACCTCAACCCTGTTGAACACCTTCGGGGTGAGTGTGTACGCTGACTGCATGAATCTCCAAAATCTAGTGGAACATCTACCCAGAAGAGCGGAGATTATTATAACAGTCTTGCACACGATGCACTTTATGTGGCTAGGACAACTTACTTAGTCCTTAGCTCTATGTTCTATTATGTAGCTATATGTTGTGTTGTGTAGCTCTATGTTTTGTGGAGCATCAGGGTTCTGGAGTAACGTCTCGTTTCACTGTGAACTGCTTCAGCTATATATAACCGAAATGACAATAATGACAATTAAGCAAATGGGCACTGAATGTGGAATGGTGTACTTTAGTGTAAATAGTGTATAGTCAAGTCAAGAAACTTTTTTTTTTGTCATTTTAACCATATCTAGCTGACACAGGACACAGTGAAATTAAACAACGTTCCTCCAGAACTCTGGTGCTTCATAAAACAACATAACGCTACATCACAGAAGTGTCCTCGCCACATAAAGTGCAAAGACAACACAAGACAGTGTAGGACAAATACACAAAACACAAACTTGTGCCGCCAGTAAACCTGCTGTATATCTCACACTGCAGTATGTAAAAGAGAACTGAGTACAGGAGGGAACATTTAATTAAACAAAAATGTAAACAAAATGATGTGAAAAAGAGCAATAGCAGCAGAAGATGTGCAAAACCAGCTTGTAAACAGTTTGTAGTAATGAAGTGATGTAATACGAGTGGTACTGAAGACATGGATGTGTGAAGTTAATACGATTGTGTGTGTGTGTGGAGTCCGTAAGTAATAGTATACAAATACAGTACTGCAATAATAAATCATTATAATGAAATGCTGAAGACTAGCACCTGCCGAACTTGAATTTTTTTAGGTTCTGACTGTTAAAAAAGTACAGCGTTTAATTACTGAATATGAAGTCACGCAGTTTTAAAGGGTTCTGGATTCATCGAGTGTCTCCTCGAGTCATGCGTGGTGTTGAGTCAGTATGACATGAGTGTTAAGCAATGTCTAGTACTTTTATTTCTGCTCTTACTTCATCAGAATTACTGGATGGTCATAATTTAATATTAGCTCTGTAAAGGAAATGGGTGTTGGTTGTGTTAGATATGTTTCACTGCTGCTCTGGATTGTTATTGAATTCCAATGAAAAGCAGGGATTTTCTCTCTCTTTGGCTCATACCCCATTATATAACCAGCCTTTATTGTCCAGGTTCCTTTAATACCCTTTCAGACAAACTCTGGAGATTAAATTAGGATCCGCTTAGAATGTGTACTTCAAATTAACCCTTCTTTTATAACAGATTTATAGACGCTTGCATAAGTTACCCACCCCCTACCCCATTTCCACATCCTGTATTGTCAAACCCTTGCGATAAAATGGATTGAACTGGAATTTGATGCCATGATTCGACAAAAATTATACCATAATGTGTGCGATTGCACGAGTATTCATCCCTGTTGCTATGAAACCCCGTAAATGCAAATCAACAGAAGTTGCTGATGGGTGATTGGTTGAATGTCGTTTATGTACGTGCGATCGAAAGGGTCACATGATTCAAGATTTTTAGGTTCCACCAACATGGTTATAGATAGAGTACAACTTGTAGTGTTAGCAATTTGTGCATTAGATAAAACGGACTTTAAATATTTGGTGAGACAATATGAGAAAGTATGAGAAAATCTAATAAAAAAAGAAAATATAAGAACATGTATTAGATCATGAAAAAAGTGTTTCTATAGTGCAAATACAAAAGTATGGTACGTGCTTTTTGGGCATCGCATTCCACATTTAGACCCAATTTGCTTATAATTCCCTCCACTTTTCTGGGAAGATGTTCCTCTAGATTTTGGAGTGTGCTTGTGGACATTTGTGTTCATCAGCCACAAGGGTGTTAGTAAAGTCAGGTACTGATGTAGATGAGGTGAGGAGACCTGAGATCGCAGGCCACTCAAGATCTTTCTCTCCAAACCGTGTAAACGATATCTTCATGGAGCTTGTTTTGAACAAAGGGGGACAGGACAGGTTTGGTTTTTAAGATCAAGTGAACGAAAAATTTTTTATACCGAATCCAAAGACTGTCCTATACTGTTGTGTGCAAAGTACAAAAATGCAATAAGATATGACAATAATAAACAATAAATCTTACCTGTCCTTGGAAGTGAACATGAAAGATGGCATTAATTGGAGAAGCAACCAGTAGGCAAAGGGTATTGCTCACCAGGATGCTACCACCACCACCATGCTTCAGCACAGGGCATAGGGGGGAGGGTTTATGTATGCAATGCCTTGTAAGGTGTCTGGGTTAGGGCTAACTCTAACCCTAACCCTAAATACCCACATGAAGAACTACATGAAAATCGTGCTCAGGTTTTTTTTCTGTTTTTTTCCCCCCAGGTGCTGCTTCCATCCTACGAAGAGGTTGTCGCAATTCCACCGAAAAAGCCACCCCCTGAGTAAATCTCAGCCTAAGACAGATGTCTTTTTCTCTCAGACTCCTTCAATCTTCTCCCTAAATATCCTCCAAAGAAAAAAATCTTCCTTCTTCTGTCAGTGTTTCCTATTTCCCCACTCAAGCCTTTCAATTTTTACTCAGTCAGTGTCGTCTCTATCTTTTTGTTCCCTGAAGGCACTAGTGTGACTCACACTCCCCTACATGAGTCTTCTTAGCCTTTCCTGGCAGCCCAGTGCTGCGTGTCGGCTCCAATTTGGATTTGCACTTCCAGAGTTCAGTGATTCTGCACAGCACTGACCTCCCCCCCCTTTTTAAAAAAAAAAAAGAAAGAAAGAAATACTGTGAACTTCTCAGCCCCGCTCTCGGCCAATGAAACACCTGACCTGTTTTCAAATAAGGCAGGTCGTAATAAACACACGAATTACTTACGAGCACCTTTCCCAGGATCCTCATGAATGTGGCAGGCAGGGTAATATGTAATAAACATTACAAAAAACTCTTACAAAAGATCCCAAATGTCCAGTTTACATCAAGATTATAGCAACCGCAGGCAATATTTATTCCAAATCAATCATGGGGGGGAATTTTTTGTGTGTTCCAGATTTTCAGAAAAATATATCGTGTATATAGTTACATGAAAAAAAAACAATCATACAAGCAAGTTTAAATGTGAAAGTAATCTAGTCATTGTCACATTACCTCCATTTCCTTTTATATCTCAGACTATAGCTATTTCCATACACAGCCCTGTATTGCTGAATTGATTCAAACCCCTCACATCCAGTGGCTACCGATCCTATGCACGAGTCGCCACGTCGTCTTTTTCTTTTTGCACTTAAGTCTTAATAATTCATGTCGTAGGTGCTGTGATAGATAACGAAGGTGAGTTAGACTGTATGTAGCACAGTACCATAGTAGTAGTATTGCTAGTACGCAGCCCCGTATGGGTCTGAATATTCGAGTGAAATAAATATGCTCCTGAAGTCTTCCCTTAGGTTAATACTTAATCGCTTAAGATTTGAACCTGAATCTGTTGATGTTATATAAAGATCTATGCAACGACTGTGCGGAATTGTGCGATACTGTACCATCTTTCAACCCATAAAGCCTGCGTTCTTAATGCCCTGTGCTCGCAGTATCCTATTTCTCAAATTTGGTGTTTTCTACTTACCAATTATTTCAAATGGGTTCAATTTTGGAGAGGATTTGTATCATCATTTATTCAGAGATTTCCTGCTTGCTTGATGTTCCTTTAGGAAATAATGGAGGAAATGATGTGTGTAGAAATATTGTGTAGAAATGGGGACAAAAAGGATTACAAACTTAACAAACTCTAGTACCCAACTGTTTTTCTGTAGTTGCTAAATTTCTTTTTATACCTTCAGTGCATCGATCCCGTCTTTTAGAGATCGGAGGCTATGTAAAGCAGTAGCTGAATTCCCGCTTCGCCCTGTTACGTCGTCTATACAGAGCTTTGGGTGGTAAAATGGTAAAATATCGCGATGAACATCCTCCAGTTAACACATTTGCTGTATCTGCACAGTTCTGGCTGTTTGTGTTTTTTTCTCGTCATGAAGCAATTCATTATTAAGATTCAATCATTTTGTGATGTAATGTGTTTAGATTTCTGAAATCCAACATAACGTAATCCAATCGATCACCAGAGTGATTCCCGAGCGAGTAACATGTTTGTTTAGAAAAAAAGAAGAATTTCGCATTTCTTACTGGTTTCTACTGTTGGTTGTATGTTTTGTCTGTAATTGAGGTGATTCGAACTCGACGTTTTATCAGCTGCAACATTTGTACCGAACAGTTCTTAAAAATTAAAGGATTCTCATGTCGAGATGGTGGATTTTCAATTAACTTCATTGCTCACACACAGCCAGTGTTGGGGTGTAAAGGTTTGCTCAACTGGCATCTTCACTGCTTCTCTGGATTAATCCTGAGCTCAGGTTACATACCGCGTGTTCCTGGTATACGTTCCGTATTGGGCACAGCCCTGACCAGTATAGAGTGCTTTACTGAGCATTAGAGAATACAGAGAAAAAGAAATATGTTCCAGTATATCGTTTCCTCTATTAACTACATCACTCTCATGTATAAATCTCTAGCTGTTATAGTGGTGAAGACCTTCCACATCTCAAAGATTACCCACAATCCCTTCAGGATGTCTGACTTATTTTACATTCATACAATATGATTTGGTTCCACTTAAATATAACTAAGGCTGTTATGCTTTTCCGTCTCTTATCTTACAGAGCCGTGAACAGATATGTACAGGAAATGATCTCGAAACGTGAGATGGCATTAGAGATGTTCTTACTTATTTACTGTCCTGCTTTTATGTGCACAACCAGGTCAGCTTTAATCATGCGTGAGTCAGAGCGAATATAACAAGGCCCGATCTACAACTTTGGATGATGCTTTGCGATATGACTTCATATTTCATCATTGTACATCGTTACTAATTTGTCCTCATTTTAATGCCTCCCCAGGATACACAATATGGACAAATGTTTGTGGAGCATTAGCTTTAGATGTAACATCTCATTTTACATTTAATCCCCATTCACTGTTATAATAACCTCCACTATTTTGGGAACAAGGTGTTCGTAAAGTCAGGTACTGATGAAGGTGAGGTCCTCTGGGATACAGTCAGCGCTATAATTCATCTCAAAGGTGTTCAGTAGGGTTGAGGTGAAAGATCTTGCATGCCACTCAACATCAACTCCAACCCATGTAAAGTATAGCTACATGGAGCTGAATTTGTTATGCTGAAAGCGTATCCTAGTTCAAGTAAAGTGAATATTTCATACTACTACATTGAGACATTCTATACAATTTTTGTGGTAACAGTTTGAAGAACCACATATGGCTTTAAAAGTCTATTGTCCCAATACTCTGGACCATATAGATATCAGTAATTTACTGTCCTGCAATTTGCCCTTGCTGTTAGCTTTTTTTTAAAGCACAAGAAGAGCCTGCTTGCTAAAGGCATGTCCTGTGTGCTATCTGCACTCAGCTGTTTTTTATTTCACACCAGTCAGCAGAGCCAGCCAAGGGTGCATCATCGAAGCAATCACGTGACCAAAACCTGCATTAATACGAGTGAAAAAAATCCTTCTGTGTAGCATAAACACCATTTCAGTTAACTATTTTCCTTCAATCTGTGGGATAGAACCTTTAAAAAAACTTTAAAAAGTAAATCGTTTAATACTCGTGCTGCGGGGTTCAATTATGGTGTTAAAGTTGAAACCCACAGTAA
This sequence comes from Silurus asotus, assembly GCA_024362625.1. NCBI lineage: Eukaryota > Metazoa > Chordata > Actinopteri > Siluriformes > Siluridae > Silurus > Silurus asotus. Next base: position 399,872 of record MU553112.1, on the reverse strand, counting down.
TGATAAGGGCTGTTTTATTATTGTTCATACACAGAAAATGTTTTAAGGGGAACTTTTCACTACATAGCATTTGGTTTACAAGTAGGACTTCCAGGATGAGGATGCATTTAAAAAAAAGCTCCAAAGATTTAAACAATCTTAATAAAGCAAGACTTTATCTTAACAAAAGTGCATGAAACTTGCATCATAGACAACTTTCTGGACACCTGCCCCTGCAATTATTGTGCTTCTTGAACATCCCATTCCACATTGTGTACCCATTTAGTGTTATAAGAACCTCCACTCTTCAGGGAAGATTTCCCACTAAATTAAGATTCGTGCTCATTCAGCTACAAGGAAGTCAGGTACTGATGTGAGGAGGCCTGGGGTGCAGTCAGTGATCAATAGGGTTGATGCCAGACATTAATAGCAGGCCACTAAAGAACCTTGACACTTTTCCAACACAATCTAAATATACCTTCAGGGAGCTTTGTGCAGCATCAGAACACTTCAAACACTTGCTACATTTGTCCAAAATAAAAAAAATAAATAAATAAAAATAAAAAAAGGGGGGGGGGGAAGAGAAATTATTTCTCTTTTGTCTTAGGGATATAGAGGTTTTGTATTAATGGTGGATGCCTGCAGAGAAATCAGTTATTAGCTCCATTAAGTGTGCTGGAATGACAGATGCAAAGTGGAAAAAACAGAATGAACTTCTACATGAGCCTGCTGATGAAGGCACTTCGAGACCCAGGAGACAAACACCAGGGATTATAGAAATATGTTCCCTGAGCAAGAGGTGTTAATCCAGACTTCTTTACTCATCCTCACTCAAGCTATGAATCTCTTTTTACATTCTAGTGAGCCATAAAGTGATAAAGGGAAGGGAATAATAATAATAATAATAAAAAAAATGAAAACCCTCGATATGTGTATAATGCAAATAAACACTCAAACATCAATTCATTTTAACCATATTTATTTATAAATGGCTCTACTTCTCGCCCTGCTGTTGGTCCGGCATGCTTCTGATGATATCTGAATCGCCTGTGAAGAGAAGATGCAGAACAAATTTAAGTCAAACCTTTGTAGATGCTGTAAGGTTAATGTTCTACACGGCACTGGTCATTGAAAAAACTCGAGTGGTTTAGGCACAAACACTCTACACGAATCCTTTGCCAGACAGTTGATGCTGCTGCTGTGGAAAACGAGTGCTTCGTATTACTGTGTATGAGCTGACATTTACGTACCGGGGTCGATGATGGCCAGTGTGCACACCCTGTAGTATTTACCACAGGCTGTGCCAAGCTCAATGTTGTTTCCACTGTAGTGGTGGACACCGGTCTTGGCCAACATGGCGTAGTACTCGATTTCTGATTTCCTGGAAAAAGAAGAACAACCAGACTGTTGACTTGTACTGAAGACGGGAGCCAGACTGAAATTTCTACAGCTTATTTCACGCACATGCAACAATCTATAAATATAGCTACAAAGCCAAAAACCACCTGTAGCTTATGCACGTCCTGTTAGTGAACTCATTTGATTTGCTAGAAGCAAGACCCAGATCAAAAACTTAAATCATTAACCATTCAAGCCAATACCCAAACCAGGTAATACCCAGGACTAATATCCTGATAAAACTTTACTACACAAAACTGAGTGTGAAAGAAACAGACCGGTGGACATCCAAACAGTCGTTTTAATTCTGCACAGCTCATTTTTACTTCCTAAAAATAATATTTTTTCTGTCTTGATTTTAAAAGGAGGCTCCGAAACAAATAATAATGAAATGCCAGAATCATGAATGTTACACTGGAGGATATTTTACTGGTTAGCTATTATTGTAGATCAGGGAACATGTAATCCTCAATTTCTGCACAACAAATCACAGGGATCAAAAAACCTTTTTACAGCAAAAATAAGAGAAATTCCAGAACATGGTTCTGATGTCTGCATTCTGTCTGGAGATCATTATCCAAACCCTGGATGAAGAACAATGGTCATATACTTGCACTCAGTATTTCATCTGATATCTTTACATCTGGTCAGATTTCAAGTTATATTTCATACAAGGTGGTTGTGTGTGTGTACTCAGTCAGATTGCTAAAATAATGTTTGAAGTCTTCAGATGATTGACGAGGTGGATTTAAGTCTATACTGTATATTTAAAGGAAAGGCAGGGTACAACGTGTGAGCTTAATGAGAAATGTGTTTGCTTCTGGTTCGCAACACCGGATTTACTGCAGGTTTTCTTGAAATAAACCTCCAAAACCTAAAATTATCTGTACATCTCTGATGAATGTAGGTGTAGATACCTCAGAGCAGGGCAGTTGTTGGCCAGAATGACGAGCTTGGCTTTGCCCTGGCGGATCATCTTCTGTGACTGCTTGTATCCCAGGACATATTTCCCACTCTTCATCACCAGCTGCAGTCTGGAGTTAATTGACTCCAAGGACTTTTTCTGTCGTGCGAAAAACACACAAAAACATCATCATCCTGTAAAGCACACATTCCCAATCCTCTTCCTATACAATTCAAGAAATTTCCACACCCCACTCATCCCCATAAACTTGGATTATGAGGATAACGTACTATGGATAACGTACATTTTCGTACAAACTCCAGCTGTGAGTCAGTTCAATGAATCGAATCATTTGCTCATAATACATTAACTCTTTCCTTCTAACCAGATATAAAGTGTTGCATTTTATCCCTTTGATTTAAGCAACTAATAAATGGAGAGGGCACTGGTAAAACCCAAACTTCCCCAGATTTCCTATTGCATTTCACCATTTCTGTGAAACATCTGCATTAATTGTTGTATTGTATTGGAAAAGATCAATATTTACAACCATCAACAATCTGGTTCTGGATATTTTCCCCACCAATTAAACGTTCTGGATTTAGAGCTTTAGAGCCCGAAAAACACACCAATGTTATAAATCTGTGCTATAACATTTTTGATATCAGTAAGAAAAAATTTAGAGAGAAATTCAATGAAATGACTGATTTATGAAGTTCTTATTTAAGATATATCTGATTAATAATCCAGGCACGTTAGTCTAGACGTCTAGACACGTATGAATTCCAATATAAATATAGATTGTGTTTTATATTTTACAGGATGTTTTGACATGTATAGAACCCAAAATTCAGACTTTTAATGAAATAAACCCGACCCTCAGCCACTCTCATGCTGAACCCAGGCATATGATGTACACTGTGGTGTAGTTTAATAGCAATACGCAGTTTTTACTGAAACTACATCACAAGCTTAAACATTTTCACGTCTCATTCTCCCACTAAACACGACACCAACGTGAACAAGTCGATTAAACGTCTGTAAATAAAACCCGAGGCCTCGCCGTGTCACTTCCACGTGAAAGCGGGCGCCATGCAGCAGCAGCAGCGCCTCCCAGACTCACCGTTTTCTTTGCGGCCACCATTTTCGTTTTAGTCCGTTCCGGCCAACCTGCGGACCAAAACAAGATAAATAAACTCTCCTTTTCGAAACAGAACCAAAACCGGTACAGGACGCGCCTCCACACGCGCTATTTTCTTAAATTTTTAGTAGAGCCGAACTTACTGCCTGGTTCACTCCAAGATGGCCTCGTAGAGAAAGGATTTCCCAGAGTGCCCCGCGCGCGTAAACCGCAAACCTGTTATCGCGAGAGCACGGCCTGCTTCAGGCCGAGTGTCAAACCACTCGATGTTCACTCCATCTGCGCACTATAAGTAAGAAAGGAGTTGCTCTATAAAATGCACTATGGAGTTAAAGAATACGCATTTGGGATATACTTCGATGTTCTTTACACCGAGAGCACTTGGTACTCAGTAGTGATTGGAAGATCGAATCATTGTAGTGACTTGTTTAAATCTCAAAATTAAACTCCTTACTATATATGTGTATGTATTTATACACACACAAACTTCTTCTTTTTCTTTTTTCGACTGCTCCCATTAGGGGTCGCCACAGCGGATCATTCGTCTTCATACCCCCCTGTTCTCTACATCTGCCTCTTTCAAACCAACTACCTGCATATCTTCCTTCACCACATCCATAAACCTCCTCTTTGGTCTTCCTCTTTTCCTCCTTCCTGGTGGCTCCATCCTCAGCATTCTCCTACTGATATACCCCATGTCCCTCCTCTGCACATGTCCAAAACATTTCAATCACACCTCCCTCACCTTGTCTCCAAAACGTCCTACATGTGCTGTCCCTTTAATAAACTAATTTCTAATCCTGTCCATCCTCATCACTCCCAACAAAAACCTTAACATATTCTCTGCTCCCTCCAGCTCCACCTCCTGTCTTCTACTCAATGCCACTGTCTATAATCCATACAACATTGCAGGTCTCACCACAGTCCTATAAACTTTCCCTTTCACTCTCACAGATACCCTTCTATCACAAATCACTCCTGCTATCACTCTTCTCCACCCACTTCACTCTGCCTGCACTCTTTTCTTCAATTCTCTAACACACTCTGCATCACTTTGCAGTTGACCCCAGGTACCTGAACTCCTCCACCTTCTTCACCTCTTCTCCCTGCAACCGCACCACTTCACTGCCCTCCCTCTCATTCACACACATGTACTCTGTCTTACTCCTACTGACTTCCATTCCACTTCTCTCCAGCGCATACCTCCACCTTTCCAGACTCTTCCCAACATGCTTTCTGCTCTCATCACAAATCACAATATTATCTGCAAAAATCATAGTCCATGGAGACTCCTTTCTGACCTCATCTGTCAACCTGTCCATCACCACTGCAAACAGCAAAGGGCTCAGAGCCGATTCTTGACGTAGTCCAACCTCCACCTTGTACCAGTCTGTCATTCCTACTGCACATGTTCTGCACCACCCTCACATACTTTTCTGACACACCTGACTTCCTCATACAATACCACAACTCCTCTTTTCACCCTTTTGTACGCTTTCTCTAAATCCACAAACACACAATGCAACTTCTTCTGACCTTTTCTATACTTCTCCATCAACATTCTCAAAGCAAATAATGTGGCTGTGGTGCTCTTTTCCTCAGCATGAAACCACACTGTTGATCACAGATGGTCACCTCTTCTCTCAGCCTGGCTTTCACTACTCCACTCACCCTTCGTCATTCTCCTTCTTCTTAAAATAAGTATTCAATTTCCACACTTTTACCAAAATCTACCACCATCTGCTCTTCCACATTCCTTCTTTTAAGGCCATACCAACCCATCACCTCACTCTCCACCACTTCATCTAACTCACTCCAGAATTTGTCCTGCTCCTTCATCTCACAGCACACCTGAGGAGCATAAGCACTGATGACATTTATCATCATCTCTTCAACCTCCAGCTTCATTTTCATCACTCTATAAGAAACTCTCTTCACCTCCACTACACTCTTACTGTACTCTTCCTTTAGCAGCACCCCTACACCATTTTTTTTTTCCGTACACACCATGATAGAACCACATCTACTCTTCTCCACTCCATCATATCAGCTACCTCTTTCCTTTTACCAGTTATAGTGCCAACGTTTAAAGTGCCCACCCTAACCTCCACTCTTCTCCACTTCTCCTTCTTCTGCTGTCTTTGTAAACATATCCTTCTCTCCTTCTTCTCGACTGATCCGGTATGAAATTCTGGATGAAAACACTAAGAGTGCACTGGCTTGCGCAACCTTGATGGCTGGATTCAAGAAGAGTTTGAGAAGAGTTAAGACGTAAACTACTCCATTCTGTTTCCTCTACATAACCTACAGAAATTTTGCAATGGTTTGCTCACATGTGTCCAGTCGGAAATCAATATTTAAGAAGACTTGTTCTTCTAAGTCACATTAAAGACTCATTTAAAATCGAATATCAAATGTTAAATTTTCAATAAGCAGATCCCTCAACCTAATTATTTGATACAGTGTTGATTTTTCAAGTTTTACCACTTGAACAGAGAGATGTGTAATTTCTTACAGTTGAGGTGTACCTACGATGAAAATTACAGATATCTCTGGTCTTTGTAAGTGGGAAAACTTGGCAGTGTATCAAAAACTTATTTGACCCACTGTACATGTTCTTCGATTATAAATCCAATAATGAAAATATGACAATGCTTCTGGTCAATCATTAATACTTTTGTCACATGACTAAAAATTATGTCATGTTTCAGACAGAAAAATCCCAGATCAATGCATTGTGTAGTGTCTTTGGGAGTAATCTGATAAAAGAACGAATAATTCAGAACAGAGGAATCATGAGATGTTCTGTACATAACCTACAGGATTGTTTGATGCTTATGCTAGTCTAATAAAAAAATCTACAAATCACTCATTCTTCGGGGTCACTTTAAAGACTTATTCAAAATGAACGAATCGTTCGTGAATGAGCAAATACTAGAAGGACTCCATTTCCCTGCAGTTCAGAGATGATGCACCGCATTAGTTCCAGTAATTAACCAAATAATGTATGGACAGAGTGAGCAAGGCAAAGAAATAGGGTCTCAGAATTTGGATGGACTCAAGGCTAAACTTTAAGGCACCTTGCAATGCTGACAAATAAATACAAAAAAGGTATCAACATATTAAGGAGACTGCATGAACTGAGTGTGCCTTTAGTGGTGTCCTATCTGAGTCAATCCACCTCTTAATACCATCATTATGATGCCATGGCTCTAGAAACTACCAATATTATAGGGAAATGCAGTATAACACAGTGTTGCATCATAGACAGGTATCTCATGCAGCCAGAATGAACCCCATTACTAAAGCAAGAAACCCAATGAGCACAGTTCAGCAAGTCTCATTGCAGTGCAGCCACAGATGCACCACCCGTATACATATTCTCCAGCAAAAGCATCTCCATAAGCCACCTAAGATTACCCCAGGTTCTCTGCCAGCATAGAGTTGCAGTAGTCGAGTCTTGAAATGACAAGAGACTGAACAAGCACCTGGGCAGCCTGTATGGACAGAAATGGTCGAATTCTTCTGATTTTATAGAGAAGACATCGACAGGAGCGAGCCACATTAACGACACGTGGGAAGAAGGACAGTTCTCTGTCCATAGTTACCCCAAGGTTATGAGCAGTGGCTGGAGGGGCAGGCAGAGTCATGAAGTGTTATTTGGAGATCTTGACCTGGAGATAATCCCTTTCTCCAACCCTATTATCTTTATTCCGTACCCCAACTTTCTACAAACAACAAGGTAATTTGTGAACCATATAGTAAAGGGTAAATTGTGCACTAAAAGGTAGCAATGATAGTGATTGAAATTAATGATTGACAGCTCCGTTGTAATTAGACTCAAAGTCCGGTAATGCTGAGTATTTTCTATAAATTGCCGGAAGATGTCGCTGTTTTAAAGGCAGCTCGCATCGCCTTCTGTACGACTCATTACAATGTTTATAGATATTTCACCTTATTGTTCCCACTTCTAAACTTAAAATTATTGTCTGATATACACGTGTGTGTGTGTGTGTGTTTCCAGCTACTGATGTGGACAAACGCTTTATTTTCTAGAGATGCGAATTCCGGCTCTGTGAGTCAGTTCAATGAGTCAAATAATTTGGTTCAGTTCAACGCTGAGAGTCGAATTTTTAGGTCCCAATTAGTTTGTTGCCATTTTCCTTGTAAACCGAACAGAATTTGCCATAATTTGTTCAATTATTTCTATAGCAGATGGGAGTATATGGGATAGTTCTAATTAATATAAAATGCAAGAGTGAAAAAAGGATGAAAAACACAAAATGACTCATCTATGTGAGTCTTAAAATTCAAAAGATCCGGTTCAAAGAGCCGACTCGTTCAGGGTCGATACCTCGTTCCCATTTAACACACACCTGCAGTCCAGGTGTGTTTCTTATTTAGGAAGACAGAATGGGATGCAACCCCAGCTCACACACCACTGCAGAGGACACGTCCCCTATGCACCCAGACTGCAATGGGGCAACTGGTGGGTGTTTAATTGTATTCTAAATGTATTTTATTTTTCAACTTTCTATCTTGAATAAAGAGTTAATAGTATTATATAATATATTATAATGATACATTCTATAATATTATAATACTAAAGGTATGGCTAATATAAGCATATATCATATACATATATATGATATTACTATTACATTATATTATATAGTATATTTTATTATATATTATTTTTTTTGGATGATGAATAGTTACCTGTATGTACATATTGCATAATAGAATTGATGGATGGATTAATCATATACCATTCATCATTTTATATTTATTAAGCATTCACTAAACCATTACTATCCTCTGAAAAGCATTTTAGACATCTTCCATTTAAATATCAAGAGTACCTTCTTTATCTCAAGATATTCACATTTGCTCTTTTAACAGCTCCCTGATTTTTTTTACGGTTATAAGAGTTATTCTTTATCTAGAGTACTTCTTTTTCCATGGAAGAAAAAAAAACGTGGTGTAGGGATGGTATTTCATGCAAAATATTGTAGTTATAGTGCCATAATCTGTGTGGCTGAAAAAACCTTGACCAGGTTCATTAGAGTCTATAAAAAAGACTGACGTTTTTACAGCTAAGATGTGTCTTACTTTAAAAAGCCAATCACTCTATGAGTTAGCTAGACGTTAATATTTCAGCAAGAACCTTTTGAGGTCCTCTAAACATTAACAAAAAGACCTCTAACAATGTCCTCTATAGTAACCATCAACTACATAATATGTTTTATGAATGAATAAGCTGTTGGTGGTATTGAAATGCTTTTTTTGCTTTAGTGTATACATAAACACATTCATTATATACATTCATTGTTTACATTTACACATTCAAAAGGATACAGCAAATTGTAAATGTGGGAAACATACTTTGGAAAAAGAGTGGAGTCAAGTTTTCACTCCCTGTTGCTGAAGTTTCCTGATTCATGCTTTACTAATTGACCAACTTCCTGTTTGCATTTAACTTTAGTCACCTCTCTGGTGAAAAACACAAAAAATCTTAATGTTTTGACATTACAAACAATGAGGAAATACAGAACAACATTTTCCCTTCTAAATTCACTGTAATGTAAGCATGGGGAAAGTGCTATGCCTTTTTCAAAATATGAAATCATTGGAATTTGTACAAATCTTTGGACTCCAGTTATCATGTTAAGATGGACACTTTTAATAAGGGCCTTATCTAGACAACTTACAATTCTCTTATTTTAAGCAGCTGACAGTTTAGTTTAAAGGCTTTGCTCAGGGGTTCAGCAGTGGCAGCTTGCTGAGATTTGAACTCAAAACCATCTGATCAGAAGTCTCAATATCTCAATATCTATATTTTTACTAATACAATATTGACCCTCTCACACACACACACACACACACACACACACACACACACACACACACACACACAAATGATTCAGTAAATTTAGTCATAAACCTTGAAATTTAATTTTAAATAAGTATATAAACATCATGTTTTTAATATCATTATTACGGAACAGCTGTAGAAAAGACAGAGAATGATCAAGATATTGAATGTAGCACAGAAGCAGCAGCTGAGAGCTCTGAGGCTTCAGCGGCTGAATACAACACACTAAATGCTGTTACTGAGCCGACTCCAGCAGAAGTCCAAGGTATGTTATACACACACACACACACACACACACACACACAAAAGCCCTCTACAAATGTTCATGCAAATACACCTGCCAAGTAAAAAGCTACACGTGTAAAACAAGCTTTTTTTTTTTTAGCTTTGCATAAGAAAATCTACTTATTTTTGAAAAATACATCATATTAATTGTTTTTGCAATATCCCATTACAGATTTATTCCCGATTTGCTGTTATAATAACCTTCACTTTTCTGGGAAAATGTTTTATTAGATTTTAGAGTGTGCTCTGCAAGCATTACTAAAGGCAGTTACTGATGTAGGTGAGGAGGCCTGGGATCAGAGTTCCAATAATCCCAATGTTGTTCAGTAGGGTTCAGGTCATGGTTTTATAGCAGGCCACTTAAGATCTTCCACTCCAAACTTTTTAAACCAGCAGATAGGCTGCACATACGACTGAAAAAGTTAGGTGCCCCAGTATGTTTATGCATATAGTGTATTTTCTATCAGTAAATGTATTTTAATGAAACCTGAAGACAATGTGCATGTCCACATGATTGATCTATGGGTTTACCCAAGCCTGTGTCCACAACCAGGGCTTTCTGCTTTGCTAGAGATTACAAATGTAAATGCTGATTCTCTCACTAATGCAAATGTGTGCTTTAGAGATGTGAACAAACCAGAAAACATGACAAGGTATGATAAAAAATACAATATTACCTACAACTGAATAACTTTACTGTATTGTAAATTCATGTGCAAAAGTTTGAATCTCCCATGCATCTCTTATGCTATTGGGAAAAAATAATCAAATATGCTTTGATTTTACGTATATATTACACACACACACACACACACACACACACACACACACACACACACACACACACACACACACAAAATGTGTAACATTGTCTAGATTAAAGCCTGTTAAAATAAAACATTCTGTAAATGCTTGAGAAGTCTGTAACAATACAATTAAAGAATGTTCTTGAAATAAATAATTGTAATGAATAAAAATGGAATCACAAAAATGTAATTAGGATCTAAAATGCATGCTTTCACCTGCCAAAACCAATTTTCCCAAATCCCAGCTAATACTCATTATGCTAACATGATGTAGAGGACATACTGTGCCTCCTCTTAAAAAATACACCCATTTTATTAGCGGTGTAACGGTAAAAGTATTCATATATAATTTTTTGGTACAGGGCTTTTGGTATACCGAATGCAATCCTTTTTACGTTTTGCTCAAAGTTAAAATCTAGGTGCCCTCACGTGAAGTGTCAGACCGCCAGTTTGTTTAGTCTCTGCCTTGCACTTCTAACACATTTATTTTTAAAGCTCAAAACATGAAAAATACCAGGGGTATAATAAATTAACTGAACTTAGCACAACGTCACTCCGTACCAGAGATACGATGTGTTTTGTGCATGCAAGTCAACGATTAAGATTCAATAGAGCTAGCGTTAACTGTTAACCATAGCTAGTGCTAGGGATTTACGAGTCAAGATTTTATTTATTTATTTATTTTTTTCAACTCATTTGTTGTATCCTGCATATAACTATGTTTCTGACAAAAAAAATCTCAAATGTGGAACCAATAGTGTTAGCGTTAGCCGCTAGCCACTTTTCGGTTAGCGGCATTCTTTAGCGTTTTATGTCGAGCTTCAAGAATTTTTTCACCAAAATTAAATTTTTTTCCAATTCATTAATTTTATTTGATCACTTTATTTGTGTCAATTTAATTGATTTCTCAATTTAATAAATATAATAAAAACGTGTGTCGCATTTATTTAGATATTTTCTATTTTTGATAAAATATTATAAAATATAATTTTATATATTATTCAACCAAGCAGACATTTTATTTAAATTGTTTTGAAAGTGTAAACTGTAAATGTTAAAAAAAAAACCTAAAAAACAACTGAGGTACGTATCGAACCGTAAATCTTGTGTACTGTTACGCCCCTACTTTTAACTGTAAAACATTAATGCCACATTATTTCCATTCTTGGGTTATTAACATTTTATAAAATACTATATACCAGTAGAAATGTATTTTTTGTAATCATTTCTCAGACACTGGAGCTGCAGAAGCAGGTCAGGTCTGAGTAAACAGGACCAGAGGAAGCACCAGGGCAGTAAGATTTCATCTGGCAAATCAACTGCATTATTTATTTTCCTCTCTCCATTGTTAACTGTCATCTTTTTCATTCAGCGAAGAACACTGAGGCTCACCAACCACAAAAAAACCTGGAGTTACTGTTACTATCCTAACATATCGCAGTGTTTTATTTCCATTTATACAACGTTGTGATCACTATTATAACACTCATACCATGCTTTATATAGTTATTCCTTTACCTGCATCTTTTCTTCTCTCTTATTGAAAATAAAAAAATATATATCACAGCTTTCCATGTTACCAATAAACCACAAAGTTCTCGGTCCTAAAGAGATGGTGGAGACTGGAGACTCCTTACAACATGCTTGATAACTTATTTTTAAGTGGAAAAGTTTGTGTCTGTTGATGGATCATGTTTTATTAGGCTTAGATTGTATGGTGTGTTTGAGGATTGAGTGTGAATTAGCCGTTATTGTGGAAATGATAACTTTAAAATAAATCACATTAACCTGATTTCACTTCTAATGAGTCTACAGCTGCCAGAGTTGCTGTTATGGAACAGATGGATCAGATTTGAGAATTCAGCATTACTGGGGTGTTAAAAAAGAATTTTAATACATATAAATGTTACTACAGTAGGACCATCAGGCTTAACATGCTTTTTTGAATGATATCTATTAGCACAAAGCTGTACATTTACATCATTTGACAAACTTTCTGACCCAGAGAGACTTGCCAAATCATTTCATTTATAGAGCTGAGGAACAGGTGGTGGTCAGGGGTCTTGTGTAAGGGCCCAGTAGCAGTAGCTTGGTGGTGCTGGGAATTCGAATCACAACCTTCCAATCAGAAGTCCAATGTCTTATCCAATGAGCTATCAATTCCCACTGAATTTTATTTTCTGGATAATAGGTTTAAGAGCAACCCAATTTGGGAGGCAAAATCTGGCAACCCTGATGGCCAGCCATGTATTTTGAACATTCACAACACATTTAAAACACGATTTCAAATGAGTTTATTTATTTATTTATTCCTGAGTAGTATTAGCACTGCAGCTTGAGAATCAACAAGAAATACAAATCACTATGTGACTGTTGATTCAGAAGAAATTATAGTTCAGCATGACCGTAATACTGTGTTGTAAATCAAACTGAATCCGAGCTACAAAGCTGCGTTATACTGTGTTATGGAATAGATACATTTGTATTACAGAATAATGACCCAAAGTTAAATCATGGAAAGTGCAAATAGAAAAAAAGAAAATGGACCGCAATTCTGATTCTGCTTATATAAAGTTGATAGCATATTGCCGAATTAATGTGTACGGGCAATAAACGTCTGGTCTGTATGAACTAAAATTATGTGTTAGGCTCAGTTTCATTCAGATTCCAGCTTCACAATTTGTGCATGTTTGCAGCGGTTAGTCAGGACGCATCTGTTATAGGTCCCAACACAGCGACTGCCTCAATCTCAACAAGGCCATCCTTTAGAGAGAAACATATATACAAAATTAAAATAAGGCACAAATTAAGTCTTTGCAAATCATTTCAAACAGTGTGGACTGTATAAACTAAATAACCTGTTAGAAGTAAAGGTCCTCTACAGGAACGATGACACATTAAACAAAACATAGCAATGCATATGTACCATTAGAAGCTACAGTAAGAGATCATATAAGGTCTTGATATATGTCTTAATGATGTTAGTTCTCAAATGTTCAGCATTCTAAAGGTGCATCCTTTTGGCTGCCATACTAGTTCAGTATAAATGATAAATGTGAAGATTAGCTGTCACATTTACAATGCAAATGATCTATTGAGACAGGATGAATGGCTGTAGGTTCCCCGGGTCTTAAAACTAGTCTTGTGATGGGAAAAAATTAAATTGTGCAAATCTTTTTTAACAGAAATCTATTAAACAATATTAAATGTATGGACAAAAGGTTCCAAATAAAATACAGTGCAACCTCGATACTCTTTTCAAAACATATTAATGTAATTTATTAGTACAAACTCTGTTTTGAAATGTTTCTCCGAACGTTTGAGCCACTCGCGGCTTCTCCGGTTCCATATGAATAGTCCTGAACTATCGAGGTCG